>WNWK01037671.1:0-7500 GCA_009830355.1 Cherax destructor | reverse complement strand
AGAGTGTGTGAGAGAGGGAGAGAGCGTGTGAGAGTGAGAGAGGGAGAGAGTGTGTGAGAGTGAGAGAGGGAGAGAGTGTGTGAGAGAGGGAGAGAGTGTGTGAGAGTGAGAGAGGGAGAGAGTGTGTGAGAGAGGGAGAGAGCGTGTGAGAGTGAGAGAGGGAGAGAGTGTGTCAGTTGGTGTTCTTCAGGGGTGATAAAACCTAAGTTGGATAAATAACAAAAGTCACACTACCCTGACTGGAACAATACACAATAACACTCACTTAGGAGAGACGAAGTTACCACGACGTTTCGGTCCAACTTGGACCATTTACAAGTCTGACCTAAACGTCGTGGTAAGCTCCTCTATCTTATATGCGGGTTATTTGTGCGTAAACTGGACCCTGAGTAGGTGGGACACTGGGTGCACAGTCACACTATGTGCACGGGCCAGAGGAGCGTGCACCACTCCCGGGCCCAGGAGCTGGATGCCGGCTGTGGTCCCGCGGCAGATATTTGTTGACAATTACAGCCGGTTATTTGGTCTTAATAAATACGTCCGAGTCAGACCAAGGTTGCCTTGTTGGATCAATGCTCCACCTCCCGTCTGTCTGTCTGTCTGTCCGTCTGTCTGTCCGTCTGTCTGTCTGTCTGTCTGTCTGTCTGTCTGTCTGTCTGTCTGTCTGTCTGTCTGTCTGTCTGTCCGTCTGTCTGTCTGTCTGTCTGTCTGTCTGTCTGTCTGTCTGTCTGTCTGTCTGTCTGTACCCCACTCTGACCACACCTGCCGCTGACGTCACCTTGGTAACTGCCTTCTAATTGGCTGTATGCTTATGACGTCACCTTGGTAAATGCCTTCTAATTGGCTGTATGCTTATGACGTCATCTTGGCACCTGCCTCCTGATTGGTTACATGTTTGTGATGTCACCTACATACTGCGTTGTGCTTGATAATATACATGTAACGTCACTTATGTAACTACATCATTATTGACTACTTGCTTATAACGTGACGTTAGTAACAGCTTACAACGTCACGTTAGTAACAGCTTACAACGTCACGTTAGTAACAGCTTACAACGTCACGTTAGTAACAGCTTACAACGTCACGTTAGTAACAGCTTGCAACGTCACGTTACTAACAGCTTACAACGTCACGTTAGTAACAGCTTACAACGTCAAGTTAGTAACAGCTTACAACGTCACGTTACTAACAGCTTACAACGTCACGTTAGTAACAGCTTACAATGTGATGTTAGTGACAGCTTACAACGTCACGTTAGTAACAGCTTGCAACGTCACGTTACTAACAGCTTACAACGTCACGTTAGTAACAGCTACAACGTCACGTTAGTAACAGCTTACAACGTCACGTTAGTAACAGCACAACGTCACGTTAGTAACAGCTTACAATGTGATGTTAGTGACAGCTTACAACGTCACGTTAGTAACAGCTTGCAACGTCACGTTACTAACAGCTTACAACGTCACGTTAGTAACAGCTTACAACGTCACGTTAGTAACAGCTTACAACGTCACGTTAGTAACAGCTTACAACGTCACGTTACTAACAGCTTACAACGTCACATTACTAACAGCTTACAACGTCACGTTAGTAACAGCTTACAACGTCACGTTAGTAACAGCTTACAATGTGATGTTAGTGACAGCTTCTGACTGACTTCAGATCACCGGCGTTACACACAGTCAGTGCTTGTTACATTACGTCAAGTAAAGTTAAAACTGTAACGTTAATAACGTTCTTACGACAAGCTGATTAATATTGTTCAAGAATTTTACACACACATACACACACACACACACACACACACACACACACACACACACACACACACACACACACACACACACACACACACACACACACACACACACACACACACACACACACCACAGAACAGCAGGAGGCCAAGGCAAGAGTATGATGAGAGTAATAAAGCGATGGTTGACACACTGGCTGAAGTGGCCAGAAGGGCTCATGCGAGCAAAGCGAAGCTACTGATCATGGGGGACTTCAACCACAAGGAAATCGATTGGGAGAACTTGGAGCCACATGGGGGCCAAGAAACGTGGAGGGCTAAGATGATGGAGGTGGTACTGGAAAACTTCATGTACCAACACGTAAGGGACACTCCCAGAGAGAGAGGAGAGGATGAATCAGCGAGACTGGACCTAGTATTCACCTTGAGTAGTGCAGATATTGAGGACATCACATATGAAAGACCCCTCGGGGCCAGTGATCATGTGGTTTAAGCTTCGATTACACAGTAGAGTTACAAGTGGAGGGGGAAGCAGATAGGGCCAGAAGAATGAAGCCAAACTACAAGAAAGGGGACTACGCGGGCATGAAGAACTTCCTAAACGGGGATCAGTGGGACAGAGAACTGGAAGGGAAATCAGTAAACGAGATGATGGAATATGTGACAACAATTTGCAAGGAAGCTGAGGAGAGGTTTGTACCCAAGGGTAACAGGAATAATGAAAAAGCCAGGATGAGCCCGTGGTTCACCCAAAGGTGCAGGGAAGCTAAAACCAAGTGTGTAAGGGAATGGAAGAAGTACAGAAGGCAAAGGAGCCAGGAAAATAAGGAGAGCAGTCGTAGAGCCAGAAACGAATATACAGAGGTAAGAAGGAGTCCCAACGACAGTACGAGAATGACATAGCAGGGAAAGCCAAATCTGACCCGAAGCTGTTGTACAGGCACATCAGGAGGACAACAACAGTCAAGGACCAGGTGATCACGCTAAGGAAGGAAGGAGGAGAGATCACAAGAAATGACCGCGAAGTGTGTGAGGAACGCAACATGAGATTCAAAGAAGTGTTCATCGAGGAGACAGAAGGGCCTCCAGAAAGACGGAGAGGTGAGGTACACCACCAAGTGTTGGACACAATACATGCAACCAGGAAGAAGTGAAGAGGCTGCTGAGTGAGCTAGATACCTCAAAGGTGATGGGGCCGGACAACATCTCTCCATGGGTCCTGAGAGAGGGAGCAGAGGCGCTATGTGTACCCTTAACAACAATATTCAACACATCTATCGAAACAGTGAGATTACCTGAGGTATGGAAGACAGCAAATGTAGTTCCAATTTTTAAAAAGGAGACAGACATGAAGCACTAAACTACAGACCAGTGTCACTGATATGTATAGTATGCAAAGTCATGGAGAAGATTATCAGGAGAAGAGTGGTGGAACACCTAGAAAGGAATGAGCTTATCAACGACAGCCAACACGGTTTCAGGGACGGGGAATCCTGTGTCAAAAACCTACTGGAGTTCTATGACAGGGTGACAGCAGTAAGACAAGAGAGAGAGGGGTGGGTTGATTGCATTTTCTTGGACTGCAAGAAGGCGTTTGACACAGTTTCACACAAGAGATTAGTGCAAAAGATGGAGGACCAGGCAGGAATAACAGGGAAGGCACTCCAATGGATCAAGGAACATTTGTCAGGACAACAGCAGCGAGTCATGGTTCGTGGCGAGGTGTCAGAGTGGGTGCCTGTGACGAATGGGGTTCCACAGAGGTCAGTCCTAGGACCGGTGCTGTTTCTGGTATTTGTGAACGACATGACGGAAGGAATAGCCTACGAAGTGTCCCTGTTTGCAGATGATGTGAAGTTGATGAGAAGAATTCAATCGGACGAGGACCAGGCAGAACTACAAATGGATCTGGACAGGCTGCAGGACTGGTCCAGAAATTGGCTCCTGGAATTCAACCCCACCAAGGTCAAAGTCATGAAGATTGGGGAAGAACAAAGAAGACCGCAGACGGAGTACAGTCTAGGGGCCCAGAGACTACAAACCTCACTCAAGGAAAAAGATCTTGGGGTGAGTATAACACCAGGCACATCTAATGAGGCGCACATCAACCAAATAACTGCTGCAGCATACGGGCGCCTAGCAAACCTAAGAACAGCATTCCGACATCTTAATAAAGAATCGTTCAGAACCCTGTACACTGTGTACGTTAGGCCCATATTGGAGTATTCAGCACCAGTTTGGAACCCACAACTACCCAAGCACATAAAGAAACTAGAGAAAGTGCAAAGGTTTGCGACAAGACTAGTCCCGGAGCTAAGGGGTATGTCCTACGAAGAGAGGTTAAGGGAAATCGACCTGACGACACTGGAGGACAGGAGAGATAGGGAGGACATGATAACGACATATAAAATACTGAGAGGAATTGACAAGGTGGACAGAGACAGAATGTTCCAGAGATGGGACACAGCAACAAGGGGAAACAGTTGGAAGTTGAAGACTCAGATGAATCACAGTGATGTTAGGAAGTATTTCTTCAGTCACAGAGTGGTCAGGAAGTGGAATAGCTTGGGAAGTGATGTAGTGAAGGCAGGATCCATTCATAGCTTCAAGAAGAGGTATGATAAGGCTCATGGCGAAGAGAGAGTGACCCAGTAGCGGCCAGTGAAGAGGCGGGGCCAGGAGCTATGCTCAACCCCTCCAACCACAACTAGGTGAGTACAATTAGGTGAGTACACACACACACACACACACACACACACACACACACACACGACACTAGAGGACAGGAGGGTTAGGGGAGACATGATAACGACATATAAAATACTGCGAGGAATAGATAAGGTGGATAGAGACAAGATGTTCAAGAGAGGGAACACAGAAACAAGGGGTCACAATTGGAAGTTGAAGACTCCTATGAGTCAAAGGGATGTTAGGAAGTATTTCTTCAGTCATAGAGTTGTCAGGAAGTGGAATAGCCTAGAAAGCGACATAGTGGAGGCAGGAACCATACATAGTTTTAAGACGAGGTTTGATAAAGCTCATGGAGCAGGGAGAGAGAGGACCTAGTAGCAATTAGTGAAGAGGCGGGGCCAGGAGCTATGAATCGACCCCTGCAACCACAAATAGGTGAGTACAAATAGGTGAGTACACACACACACACACACACACACACACACACACACACACACACACACACACATACACGCATGCATATACAACAGGCCTAGTGTCTAATCGACATGTGCCTAGGACAAAATGGTAACTAACAAACACACACACACACACACACACACACAGATGGGAAGTTAATGAGGAGATTTATATCAGATGAGGATCAGGCAGGACTACAAAGAGACCTGGACAGGCTGGACACCTGGTCCAGCAACTGGCTACTCGAATTTAACCACGCCAAATGCAAAGTCATGAAGATCGGGGAAGAGCAAAGAACACCGCAGACAGAGCATAGGATAGGTGGCCAAAGACTGCAAACCTCGCTCATGGAGAAAGATCTTGGGGTGAGTATAACACCAAGCACATCTCCGGAAGCACACATCAACCAGATAACTGCTGCAGCATATGGGCGCCTGGCAAACCTGAGAATAGCGTTCCGATACCTTAGTAAGGAATCGTTCAAGACACTGTGCACCGTGTACGTCAGGCCCATACTGGAGTATGCAGCACCAGTTTGGAACCCACACCTGGTCAAGCACGTCAAGAAATTAGAGAAAGTGCAAAGGTTTGCAACAAGGCTAGTTCTAGAGCTAAAGGGAATGTCCTGCGAAGAAAGGTTAAGGGAAATCGGCCTGACGACACTGGAGGACAGGAGGGTTAGGGGAGACATGATAACAACATAAAAAATACTTCGAGGAATAGATAAGGTGAACAGAGACAGGATGTTCCAGAGAGGTTATACAGAAACAAGGGGTCACAATTGGAAGTTGAAGACTCAGATGAGTCAAAGGGATGTTAGGAAGTAATTCTTTAGTCACAGAGTTGTTAGGAAGTGGAATAGTCTGGCAAGTGATGTAGTGGAGGCAGGAACCATACATAGCTTTAAGACGAGGTATGATAAACCTCATGGAGCAGAGAGAGAGAGAGGACCCAGTATCGATCAGTGAAGAAGCGGAACCAGGAGCTGAATCTCGACCCCTGCAACCACAAATAGGTGAGTACACACACCTACTGGAGTTTTATGACAAGGTAACAGAAGTAAGACACGAGAGAGAGGGGTGGATAGACTGCATTTTCTTGGACTGCAAGAAGGCGTTCGACACAGTTCCTCACAAGAGGTTAATGCAAAAGCTAGAAGATCAGGCACACGTAACAGGAAAGGCACTGCAATGGATCAGAGAATATCCGAGAGGGAGGCAACAACGAGTCATGGTACGTGACGAGGTGTCAGAGTGGGTACCTGTGACGAGTGGGATTCCACAAGGGTCAGTCCTAGGACCTGTACTGTTTTTGGTATATGTGAATGACATAACGGAAGGAATAGACTCAGAAGTGTCCCTGTTTGCAGATGATGTGAAGTTAATGAGAAGAATTAAATCAGTCGAGGATCAGGCCTGGTCCAGTAACTGGCTCCTTGAATTTAACCCTGCCAAATGTAAAGTCATGAAGATCGGGGAAGGGCAAAGAAGACCGCAGACAGAGCATAGTCTAAGTGGCCAAAGACTGCAAACCTCACTCAAGGAAAAAGATCTTGGGGTGAGTATAATACCGAGCACATCTCCTGAGGCACACATCAATCAGATAACTTCTGCAGCATACGGACGGATGGCAAACCTAAGAATAGCGTTCCAATACCTCACTAAGGAATCGTTCAAGACTCTGTACACTATATACGTCAGGCCCATACTGAGTATGCAGCACCAGTTTGGAACCCATACCTGGTCAACACGTCAAGAAACTAGAGAAAGTGCAAAGGTTTGCAACAAGACTAGTCCCAAAGCTAAGGGGAGTGTCCTACGAGAAAAGGTTAAGGGAAATCGGCCTGACGAAACAAGAGGACAGGAGGGTTAGGGGAGACATGATAACGACATATAAAATACTGCGAGGAATAGATAAGGTGGACAGAGACAAGATGTTCCAGAGAGGGGACACAGAAACAAGGGGTCACAATTGGAAGTTGAAGACTCCTATGAGTCAAAGAGATGTTAGAAGTATTTCTTCAGTCATAGAGTTGTCAGGAAGTGGAATAGCCTAGAAAGTGACGTAGTGGAGGCAGGAACCATACATAGTTTTAAGACGAGGTTTGATAAAGCTCATGGAGCAGGGAGAGAGAGGACCTAGTAGCAATTAGTGAAGAGGCGGGGCCAGGAGCTATGAATCGACCCCTGCAACCACAAATAGGTGAGTACAAATAGATGAGTACACACAGTAGCGGCAGTAAAGAGGCGGGGCCAGAGCTATGACTCGACTCCTGCAACCACAACTAGGTGAGTACAACTAGGTGAGTACAACTAGGTGAGTACAACTAGGTGAGTACAACTAGGTGAGTACAACTAGGTGAGTACAACTAGGTGAGTACAACTAGGTGAGTACAACTAGGTGAGTACAACTAGGTGAGTACACACACAAAGTGTATCTGTGTTTACTAGCCTCTTGATGCTGTCTTATCTGATCGCCTATTAACCCCTTAAGTGACCACTTATTAGTCCTGTAGTGGCTGTACTTCTTCCCTCCCTCAGGTACAGGTAACCATCCCTCCTTCCCTCCCTCAGGTGCAGGTTACCCCCACT
>WNWK01037670.1:0-18365 GCA_009830355.1 Cherax destructor | reverse complement strand
CTTGACTTTTAACCCCACCAAATCTGAAAATATTTGGGATACTTAAAAAGGTACATCGGGTCTTGTAAAACGATTTCTTCTATGTTTTTGGGTGAAAATCAAGTCAATTCGTTCATTATTAATGATGATGGTTGACTAAATGGAAAATTTTTTTTAAAAGTATTTTTTATTTTTTATTTTACTTATTGTTTTTTTTTAAAAAATTGAAATAAAAAAAAATTCCATCAATCTTTTCAGTTTACACTTCCTTTAATTGTGTCAGTATTGCATAAAAATTTTCTTAATGTCTTTTTTTTGGGAAATTTTAAATTTTTCCCAGTATATTTTCAAATTGCAAAAATTTAAATTTTGTATTTCTACTTTGATTTTTTTACAAATTTATTAATATATTTCTTGATTAAATTTAAAGGGTAAAGAAAAAGGCTTTTTTAAATTAATTCACTTTTAAATAATTTTTCCCCTTGTCATTGCTTTTTCATTGTATTTCCTTATTTTATACAGTGTAATTCAGGAATTGTCAATTCCCAACAGTGTACCTTAGACATTTTAATTACTTGTAATGTCTGCAATATTATTACTTTTATGAGGTGTCATATTAGGTGGCAGTAGCCTGTTTTGACTAAAAAGGAAATTATCATTGAATTTAAAACCTTTTTTTTAATGTGATTTTTTTGTTTTAATATTACTTACCCGTTCTACCTCTCTTTATTCTCATCTTGGGGTTTGTGATTAGGTGTAAGACCTTGTCTGTGCAATCCATTATTGTACCATATTTTAATCCCTTGAGTCTTACATGAGTTATTCACCTGCAAACATGGCAACTGTCACAGAGGAATATATTTCTGCAGGTGATGACAATGATGATAGTTTCCCAGATCTTTTTAAAGTAAACAAAAAAAGGAAAAGTAGAAAGGACTGGGGGGCGCCGAAAAGGGTCGGGGCTCACTTGACTCGGGGGAAATTGAACCTAGACTCCATGGTGCACACAGGGTGCAGAAGCCTTTCTTCTAAGGGCAGTTTTAAAGCTGAACCCCTGACCCCCTGCTGCAGGTAGGTGTGTATGGCTAATGGCAGCAGTAAAAGCACATCCGAAGGTGAGGATCCACTTTGGAAAAAACTCACACAACTTTGTGCTTGTGGAACAGAACAAAGAACTGATCAGTGATCTACTTAACACAACCTATGGGGATATTAAGCTGCTTCGCCCTCCATCAGACACGTATCACTTTAAAAAAGGGGTCACTATCATAATATTTGGATACCCTCTCGACATGGACCCATCCCATCTGACTCTAAGTGAGCATATCATCAAGCCCAAAAGACTTAATTAAAGGAAAATCCAAAATTATTGCCAGTTGGGTAGCCCCTCCCCCGAAATATCTGGGTGCCTGGCCTACGTTTCCTACCCATCGACGTGTACCTACCCCCTCAACGTAGGTGTTACAAATGCCAGAACTATGTCCATGTGGCAGTAGCCTGTGGAATACTACATTCTTGGTGTGGTAAGTGTGCTGGGAACATTCCACTAGAGAATGCACAGTAGGCTTTGACAGCCAAAAGTATAAGTGTATTAACTGTAAAGAAGAAGGGGTTACAGTTTCCCATAAGGACTGCAGTCGGAACCCAAACAACCTTCGACGTAAAAATGACAACAGTCCTTTAATGCCATTTGAGGACGAGGCCATCCAGTCTACCACAACCAGATCTGAGACTGAACCTCTGCAAAGTGTGGACGAGTCCAACCTCCCTGCAAATGATTCTGGTGATACCAGAGTGCCATCACACACACCAATTGTAGAGGAGCTAGCCAACCCTGCTAGCACATATGAAAATACTGATAGTTCACCACCCATACCTATGCCTCCACCTGAATTTGGGGATAAGCATGTCACTCCTCCCAATACACACATCTCCAACAGTCAGACGGACACCACACATGTAACCCGCCTGGAAGCTGGAGATGAGACAGATGCACAGGACCCACCCGCAATGAATGATGAGGTAGTCATGTCACAGGCACCAAAAAAGAACACTGATTTAACCAAGGCACCTGTTAAGGTTATAGGTGTTAGAGAAAGAACTAAGTCAGACGAGCCTTCCTCTGGAGAGGCATTTGATTCGCCTGACCATCCTCAAATTATAACAAACTTGCAGGAAAAAAATTGAGCATCTTGAACAGATGCTGACAAGTTTAATAAATATATGTAGTCAAGATGATGCTCCTGAGTGCGTTGATGATGTCAAAAGTGCATCAACAATCTCGGTTCAATTTCAAGCCATTTGTAAGAAAGAAGCCCATGACTCTTGGCTTCAAGTGTTGCCTTGGAACTTCATGGCAAATTGCCGGAAATGTATAAAAAAAAAGGTTCTGAAGATAAACACGTACAAACTATGCTATTTGCTCTTAAGTGTCTGCACACTGTAGGCAAAGCATAATACATGTAGTCTTACCATCTTATGAACAAGAGGTTGTAATAACTCACTACAATGGATAGATTACAATTTTTTTCATGGAACATTGCTTCTATTAGGAAGCGGTTGCCTGACTTACATCATATTAGTGCAACCAAGAATATTGATGTCATCTGTTTGCAGGAATGTAGACTGAAAGAAGGAGCACCTCCACCAAAGTTGTCTGGATATGCAGCTTATAACTTAAGGTCAACTAACTGTTGTGTGATGTATGTCAGAAAGAACTTGCCACATTCACTCCTTACCCTGCAGAGTCGAGTAAACATGCAGTATCATGGTGTCAGAGTATACGCAGACGATTTTTCCATAAACATTTTTAATCTTTATGCCCCAGCGAACCAGCTTCGACCTGATGCTTTACCAGATCGCATCAATAGTGAACCTACCCTCATACTTGGAGACTTTAATACCAGACATAAGAATATTGGTGGGTCTATAACAAACACCAATGGAACTAAACTAGTGAAATTTCTAATTGAGCATGATAATGTTCGTATTGTAGGCACTACTGAGCCCACTCACATATATGGAGGCATACTAGATCTGTGCCTTGAATTTAATACATCATATACGATGCATGACTCTGTCATAGTTGATGATCTTCTATCTGATCACTTCCCAAGACTCACAACTGTCAATCTTGATCATATCTCAAGCAACCAAGGAGCTAAATACAGAAGGAGGAAACTTATTCTCAACCCAGAACACAGAGAAAACTTTATTAACCACTTGGATCAATGGTATAAAGATTATGAGCCCACTGGCACACAAAAATTCAATGATGATCTAGTTACCACTATTGAGACTGTATTCACAGATCAAGTGGGCAGGAAAAGAAAACATAAACCTTCCACTAGAAATGACAATAAAAACCAATGTAAATATTATAATGACCCACAGCTACGCAATCTAACACATGCAGCTAGGAGGATTGGTAAAGCATACCTTGAGTGTAGAACCCCAGACCTTCTCAGAACGTTCCAAGCTGCACTAACAAATGCAAGAAATAGAAAGCAAGAACTTAGGCTACAGGAATGGGAACAATTCGTTAGTGGATTAAATAGGTCTACCCTTTAAGTCTGGCATGGAAAGGTATAAATAAAATAACCAGGAAAAAGACTGGCAATGTTGCTCATCCCTTTCCACTTGAAAAAGCAAATGACCTCATAAATGACTGGTCCAAAATCTCCAGGCATGAAAACCTGCCATCTCATATTAGAGAAAACTTAGAGAGTGCTTCTGAAGAAATGTTGAAACTGATTAATTTTAGAAGCCAAAATATTGATGAGAGTGATTGCCTCTTCACCGAGTATGAATTAGATAACGCATTAACTAAAGGTCGATCAACTGCCCCTGGAGAGGATGGTATAACCTATGATATTCTCAGAACTCTAAGGCACGTGCCTAATAATCCGTTGTTGGCTCTGTATAATACCAGTTACATTGAGGGAGTTCTTCCTACTTCCTGAACCAATAGTCTCATTGTGCCTATCCATAAGCCCCAACAGCTTGATACATTTAGACCGATCTCCTTAGCTAGTTGTCTTTGTAAAATTTTTGAAAGAATGATACTTAACAGACTGTACTATAGAATCAGACGCCAACTCTCCCCCTCCCTCTATGGGTTCATGAAAGGTAAGAGTGTGCAGAATTGTATTTCCACCTTTCTCACCGCACACACCTCTACTAGTTTTACACATTTCTTGATCTAAAATCTGCATTTGATATCTCGAACAGAGCTGTTATACTACATGAACTAGCCAAAATGAATATTGGTGGTAGCCTACTCTGCTGGATAATAGGATACCTGTCAAACAGAGTATCCTCTGTCCTCTATCAAGGCTTTAGAAGCGAGTCTAAAGAAATGTCCCTAGGTACACCGCAGGGAGGAGTTCTCAGTCCCATGCTATTTAATATTCTGATTAATGCTCTCCTAAATGCTCTACCTGCCTCACCTAAACATATAGCTATAAGCTATGCTGATGACATCATGATCCATTCAACAGGGCATAAAAAGATGAGTACCGTTCTTAATGAAGTTCAAGCAATTTGTAATCGACTAGGCCTCGTAATATCTTCCTCTAAAACAAAGATATTAACAAGCAAACGACATCCCCCACCCATCTATTTGCAGGGTGAAAACATTAAATACGTTAAAACTTACAGATATCTTGGTGTAGATGTACCCTTTAACAAATCCACTATACCACAACTAAATAAAAAATGCAAAGATAGACTAAATGCTCTTAAAGCTGTTGCTGGCTACAACCTCAACTATGGTGCTAATGTGAGAATCTTGAGAATGACGTACATAGCCTATATTAGGTCCTTAATTGATTATGCTGCTCCCATGTTGATATTAGCTAGAGAAAGTTCTCTCCGACCCTTGGAGTTAATGCAAAATGAAGCTCTCAGAATTATTCTTGGCTGTCCCAAATCTACAAAGGTTCTTAATATGAGGACGGAGCTTGGTATTACTAGTATCAGTGATAGGATTGTTGAGATTAACACTGTACTTGGTATTAGAATGTTAAGAAATGAACCAGACACTGTCACAATGAATCTTACTAAATGTCTAGAAGTAAATACTCACAGATCTAAATGGATTGTGAAAACATGCAATTACATTAAGTTTTACAACCTGCATGAATTGTATCACTGTAGACAACAAGAGCATTTCACCCCTCCATGGAAGATGTGTTCATTTAATATCACATACCTGCAAGTCCCTCCCAAGAAGCTCATTGCTAGTAATCCCTTCCTTAAATGACTTGTTAAAGTAACTGCCCAAGAAGAAATTTCTCGCCTAGCTGGTAGTAATAAGTTATCACAAGTTACATTCACTGATGGATCTAAACAGGAGTCTTCTGGCAGGGCTGCATCTGCTCTGGTTGCCACCTCCCTAGTTAAGAACAATAATAAATCTGTTGAACTAGGCATAAGAATTAACAACTGGGCGTCTACACTGCAAACTGAATTGTTTGCAATCCTATTGACACTAAAGCTAACTTATGACACTGAGCTTGACTCTATCATCATTACTGATTCTATATCATCATTGAAGGCTCTTGACTCATATAATGACTCTAACAGCATGCTCATTGGAGAAGCCAGGTATAGATACTCAAAAATCCGGGACAAAGGAATTAATGTACAATTGCTATGGATACCATCACACATTGGATTACTCCTTCATGATAAAGTTGATATGTTAGCCAAGAAGAGCACCCATAAGGAGAATGTAGAATATAACTTTGGTATATCTGTGTCTAGCATTAGGAATTATATTAGGATAGAAATAAATAATTAAAATGATTGCTATAGGAATGCAGTTAGAAGCCTGAGTAGATCTATAATCCACTATGATAACATGAACATAGATAAGTATGTTTATGGAGCAACTTGCAATGTGAACAGACTGACTGATGTTGTAGTGGCCAGGCTTAGGCTTGGCTACAGGTACTTCTGGCAGTTTGGGAGACACACAGATGATCAAACTAAATGCAAATTATGTGATCAGGCATATGGTCACTGTCTTGAACACTATGTGCTTAATTGTCCACTTTTTGAGGAATATAGAGATAGTATAATAACCTATGTGACATGTCAAGATATCTTATTAATGAAAATAAGATACCAGTTATACTAAGCAAATTTCCTAAATTTGCTTGTAACAGATAAGTGAAATGTAGATATAAATCCAAACGTACAATTGTTAACCCTTTTGGGGCCTAGTGCCTAGGCCTTTTGTTTATCCATATGCTCTTGCGCTACCGTCCACAGGATGGATATGGGGTGCACAATAAACTAGCCACTTCGGTGACAAAATCTTAAATCTAAAATCTCTGAGAAAATTAAGGATATCATCCAGGGGGACATTAGTGAAGTGGGACTCGACATCAAGACTAAGCATCTAACAGGTCGGGAGAGAGCGAACACTTTCGATGAAGTCTTGAGAGTGACGAAGGTGGGCAGCAGAAAAAAGTACCAAGAAAGAGAGTGAGAGTTTTGACCAGCCAAGAAGCAAGAGAATAAGAGACAGAACCTCTGGAGGATATGATGGGACGCAGAGGAATATCAGGTTCATGGGTTTTGGGAAGACCATAGAAATAGGGCAGAGAGAAACAGACGACACGAAAACGTTGAACAAGGTCAAAGTCAGAAGGACAGAGGTCGGAGAGAGCCCTTAGTTTCTTGTTGAATGCTCTTATGATATGATCGAGAGTGTTACGTACTTTGAGATGACTTCTTGAGATGGTGTATGTAGACTGAGCTCACTGCTAGTGTCAACATCGACAACACTAGAACCACCAACAAAACCACCAGAACTACCAACAACATCACTTTCGCTGTGTTGCTAGTGGTGCTAGGGCTGACTGTTGCTATGTTGCTAGTGGTGCTCGGGCTGACTGTTGCTATGTTGGTGACGGCTGTTGGAGTGCAGAAAAAAGAATAAGTTATTTTTTTTTTTTATATTTTATTTAAAAGACATGCTTACAAAAATCAGTATATATCTGCTAATATGCAACTAGACCGTACTAAACACAATATGGCAATCTTGATCTACAACATACAATATCTGATTTACATTCACAATCACAGTAACATATCTTACTTTCGTCATTATCCTCTGCCTTAGAAAACTATTGCATTACACATTTTAATACTGTTAAACATACTACACAATACTTACAATATACTATGCAAGCTAAATACTCCATAACACTAACATATCATAACAGGATTGCTCTTCCTCCAACAAATATCCTTATTTTGTTCCAACTTTACCATTAGCCATTTAATGACCCAAGGAACTACGTTCCTGCCTATTCTGCAACTAATAACATCTTAAAACATTATTATATAGACACCAAAGGACATATGTTTCTACCCATTACATATAACCTAACTACTGACATACTTAAGCCTGCAAAAACGATATACATTACACAAAAATATATAAACATCAGAAATACAATTGTAATTTCGTTCACAAAATCTAAAGTTTAATCTCCGAGTTAAACCATACTATAATCAAAACTGTCTAACCATTAATCTCCAATTATATACCTGTCTCCAACAACACATTATATACCTGCCCAACAACACATTATATACTGTCCAACAACACATTAATGAAAACCAAAGAAGGATTCTCTCCTATACCCTTCACATACCTGACACTATTAGATTAACACGTTTCCAACCGGTACATACAATATCTCCTTTTACTGAAATTTATGTACGCTAACTTCTTATCCGTACTTACATACTTTACATTTCAGTACCACACAACACTAAGATAAGTAACTATTTCTTACACAAAAAACGTTAAAACCACACTTATGATTTACCTAACATAGTATACAACGCACAACAATATTGTATATATGTATTCACTCTTTCCTTTAGATATTACAGATCATAACACATATAGGATTACTCTCGGCTCTTTTTATTATAAAAACACATTATACAGAAATTACATTGTGCCAACCTTAACTTTATACATACCAAAAACCACACCTCTGAACAAAAAAAAAATCAACATATTTCTTTACAATCCACCTCCATTACACTTGAACTAAACAAGCAATATTTATTCAACATCACTCATTAATACAAAACAGTACATTATACTCTAATCCTCCTCCAGAGTGACTTCCTAGATTAAACAACACAAGGGATACCACTGTACCCCCATAATCCCCCACCCACAACCCTCCCAAATCACCTACATATTGTTCAGCTTTTATATTTATATTTTCCATACCTAATACATACCAACACATATGTGTAGTTACAAAATATCACAAATAGGACACCATACGTGCCGGGGTTACTCCAGTCCTCCTGTCTATCCATACCAAAACAGAAAGACAAAAACTTTAAATGTCACTAAAAAGTAACACCACATCCTTGGCCTCCACAGTGACCACAATACAAGGCAAACCCACAAATTTCCCCAGATGTATTAGTCTTCAAGTCAGTCACAACGTTCTATTAAATCCATTCTTTCCCGTCACACTCAACTATTTCTATCCTACTGTACATTAAGTCACCCCTCAATATTAATGCGTCATCCGTCAACCCCATACTCACTCCCCCTATTCTTACCCCCACTGCTTAACCCCCCCACTCAATCACTCGCTCTTTAACTTCCCCTCCCACAATAATCCTCCCACTGACATTACACTTAAACATAAAGAAATCCCCGCCTCTCCAGGTGTCTAGCCATTTCCTGCATCCCACTCACCCCCCCAATAACACCTGCAAAGTCATATCTCTATACTCCCTAGAGAACAATTCTTCATATCGTCTCCCATACACCCACCTATTCCTATTTCTAGTCCTAAGCATAGCCGCAGCTATTGCCCTAATGCGTTCTCTTGCCCCAACCTCCCTTACCCTCCATGATTCACACACAAAATCAACCATTACATACATTAAAGCCCTTCTCGTGCTCATCCCAACTCCACCCAAATCCAGACTTATAGCCCGTAAGACCCCTATCCCTCCCCCCATCTTTCGCAAACACTACCCATCCATTCCCTCACCATTCCTAAACTTTCACAAAAATAAATCACATGCATTCCAGTCTCCTGATAACCACACCTTTCACATCTTCCGTCCTTTATAATTCCCATTTTGTATAAAACCTCCTTTGATGCTACCACCCCATGCAAAAACCTATACATTAATTCCCTATCCCTCGATCTCAACTTTAATTCTTTAAACCCTTTCCAAACATGATGCCAATCATACATAGGATATTCACTCACACCTCGATAACATTCCTACCCCATCCATTATTTCAATCTCACTTGCAGTCCATCTATGAGAAGTCTTCACTACCATCATCTGCCGCAAAATATCCCAACCCAGCCGTAAATCCCTCCCTCCCCACCATCTACCCAGATCGTTCGCCATCATACCTACTCTTCCCTCTGCCATTCCACCCCAACGTACAACACATCTTTTAACATACAGACTGAATAATCGTCCCTCCAACCCAATCAGCCCCAGGCCTCCCCTATCCACCCTGTTCCTAACTATTTCCTTCCTCAGCCACGGCCGACCGTACGCCCAAATGTATCTCATTACTCTCACCTCAAGTTTTCTAATATCCGCTTGCAACAATGGAAAAACCACCGCTACGTGCCACAGCTTACTATACACAAGTGTATTGACCGCCACTACCCTTTGTTGCAATGTAAGATCTCCCGGCCTCCACCCTTTTATCCTACTTAAAGCTTTTTGCAACACTTTCTCTGAATTAACACTACGGGAATCACTTACAGTCTTTAAATATATTACTCCACATATCTGAATTTCATCAACCATTAACCACCCATACCTTTCCCCCATGCCCCTCCCCACCCAGCCACCCACTTCCAATAACTTTGATTTGGCACAATTCACTCTCATACCAGTAGCCCCTCCAAACACTTCAATCATACGTCCCACATTACGTAAACCCTCCTCACTACTTACAAGCACAGTCGTGTCATCTACATACCCTATGATTTTCTGCACCCCACCTCTATTCAATGTACGATCCCTCCTCACGCTATCTTTGTCAAACCCTACCAATCTATAGAATGGATCCTGCATACACGCAAATAAACACTGCGACTGTGGACATCCCTGTCGCAAACCTCTGTCCATACTTATCCTGTCTCTCATTTTACCATTCACACGTACTTTCAGACCCGCCTCCCTATACACAGCCTCTACCCATCCCACTACATCCTCTCCAAAACCCTGTCTCCTCATGATCTCATACAATGTCCCCCTTTCAACACTATCATACGCCCTTTGCCAATCAATTGCCAAGACCCCCCCCTCAGTCCCATCCTCTATAAATTCTCTAATGCATTCGTGTCCTTGTATCATGCTTCTCCCGGGAATTCCACACTGCCCCTCCTCTATAACCCTACCCAATACTTTTTTCAATCTATTAGCCAATAACTTAGCAAAAATTTTGTAATCGGCATTCATTAATGCCAATGGCCGAAAGTTATCCAGAGTTTCCTTTTTACCTCTTTTCTTGACTAAAACCACCACCCCAGTACCTTGCCCTATCCCTATACGACCCTCCCCTTTCATTATATTAAACAATGAAACTAAACATTCCTTTAGAGCCCCCCAATGTACCTTATAAAATTCATTAATTATTCCATCTAACCCAGGAGCCTTTCCTTCACTTAAACCATTCACAGCCTCCCATACCTCCTCTTCACTGACAGGTCCTTCCATACTTGCTCTATCACCATCCCCCACTCTTTTCACTATCCCTTCTAATACAATGTCCCTCTCATGCTCACTCACCCGTCCACAACTCCAATACTTTTTAAACCATTTATCCGCATATATACTTATCGCTTCTGTAGTACGTAATCTCTGCCCCTTCACATAGCCACCCATATCGTCCCCTACTTCCACACATGAAATTGTCATACCCTCCCTTTTTTTTCTGCACTTATTTAACACATATTTTGACGGTCTATCTCCCCATAAAACATCATCTATCCCTGCTTGCATACGACAGACATCAAAACGCTCATTCTGAATACTGCGCAACTTATCCTTTAAAACCCGAATTTCCTGTAAAGCAGATGTTCCGTCTCCCATAACACTCTCCCAATAATCCCTCCACGTATTTCTGCAACCCATAAGACCAGTACACCTCCTCCCTGCCCAACCTCCTATAGAACCTTTGAATTCCTTCTTTAGCTACCCTTTCCCACCAATTCAAAAAAGCCTCACTATCGTTCCTCAGTTTTTTCCCCTGCCTCCATAGCTCCCTCCACCAATGTGCAAAGGATTCTTGTTGGCCCTCCACACGCAACAATTTACCATTTAATTTCCAATACCCCTTAAACCATTTTACCGCTCCTTCCCATGTTGCATCCACCATAACTCCTCTATGATCCGAAAATCCCACATCTATGATATTAATCCCCACTACCCTAACCTGATCTGTTGTATAAATCCTATCCAGCCTAGCAGCATAATCTCGTCTAAAGAAGGTATTCTCTACTAGCCCTCCTCCTCTCACCACATCCTTTAAACCCACTCCATTCAATACGTCTCTCAATACTCCCAATACACATCCAGCTCCCCGCGGTTCCGCATCCTTACCTCTTATGATACAATTCCAATCCCCCCCCACAACCACCACTCCTGGCAGTCCCCGCAAAGCATATACTAGATGATCATTCACAAAGTCTTCTTTTATTTTTCTATTAGACTCTGCTGGCATATATACACCAACAAAGCTAACCCTTATACCTCCCCATTCCCCATCTACCCTTACAATCCTGCCATCCCCACTCTCCTCCCAAGCCATCAACTGAAAAGGGCTAGACACCTGTATGACTATTGCAACCCCACCCTTTAATCTCCTAGTTGAACCAGCAAACACATCATACCCCTCCACACGCAAGTCTCTACCAATCTTAAAGTTATGTTCCTGCAGAAAACCCACTTGTATATCAAAACGTCTTAAGGTCACTTCTACCCACTTCCTCTTAATTTCATCCCTCATACCATTAACATTAATAGTTAAACTCCTGAAAAGACTATTGTGGATTTGCCTCGTCTTCTTTGTTGTTGCGTCACCACAGGGGTTCTCTGTTCCCCTACTCTAGCCCCACTCTTCCCTCCCTTGTCCCCTTTTACTCGGTCTTTATAGGCAACCCCTCCTTTCCCTGTCTGCGATGCAACCACCAAGGGTTTTTTACAAGACCTCTGTGCTGGTGTTAAAATGTCCTCCCCATCCGAAGAGGCTACAGACCTTTTCCTTGATTCACTTGCATATTCCATACCATTATCACTATCATCATTACCTTTTGCACACTCATGCACATCCGCTATGACAATCACACTCCCCTTCTCATTAACATTTTCACTAGCACCCATCGCTGCCTCACACCTCATACTCTCCTTAGTCACAGGGCTACCTTCATCACTAAGCACCGGTAAGGCCTCATCCAACAGATGCCCCAGTTCCCCCAAAGACAGGCATGGGCTAACCACCTCTGGAATGTCCTCCACCACTGTCTCCTGTGGTTGATCCACCACTGACACCTGTGAGTGATCTTCCACTGTCACCTGTGGTTGATCCACCACTGTCACCTGTGATTGACCCACCAATGCCTCCACAGGTAGCGTTCGACAGGTATCCATACTATTCTCTACAATTTCACTCCATTTCTTTGCACCATGAGCAGGTCCTCCCCTTGACTTCTCAGGATCCTCCTCTCCCAGTAGTTCACTGTTCATCTGTGTCACCACACGCTGTTGTACCCTCCGAGGACACTCCGCCGCCATATGATCATATGCTGCACACATACGACACGTCCTTCTTTGCCCTGCATACGTAACATACACTTGTGTCCTGAAGTCCGGTAGTACAACATACGACGGGATAGGACGCCTGATGGTCATTTTCAGCAGTAAGAGCCCTCTAGGAGGCCCTCAAAGGCCCTCTCGCCATTTTCCAACATTCGCTGCATGAACAATACCGTAATCCTTGAAGACGTCCATCAAATCCACAGAATCCGATTCAAATGGAACATTACGCACTTTAATCCATGTGTAAGTGCGTGAAACGTCCCTCAGTCGTACCTCCATACTGCTGGTAACTGCATAGACCCGATCGTGATAAGTGTCAACCAAGCGCTCATACTCCTGTGTCGATGACAACTTGATAAACACTCTGCTCATTCCATTTAACGCCACTCCATACAGGTCTCCGATGTCTAAATGATAAACATCCCTCAGGATTCGTTGCAACATCGTAGACACCGTTTCAGGTTGCAATGTCCCCTTCACCAACTCCAAACACACAGTGTTGATACGGCGTCTGCTTGATTCGGCCATGTTGTAGAAAATGTAAGTGCTACCACTTGCCACCAGGAGGCAGAGCACCACGTCCGCACAGTACAAAGGCTGCGCGGGGAGTGTTGTATAAGTTATTAACTCACGAAATCGTAATGACACTATTGCAAACAAACCATACCACGGGTGGGGTCCGAACCCGCAATCATAGGATCTCAAAACTCCAGACCGTCGCGTAAGCCACTGGGCCAGCTAGCTTCAATAAGATTCATCCAACTAGGTATATTTCTACACCATAGGAAAGTTAGCATAGGCACCACTGTGTCCACAAATGCAAGTTTTTACAGACGAATCTCCCGCTAGCATGGCCGTGACGAACTCTAGCTCAAGTCCCCTTCAAAGCTGGCCCAGTGACTTACGCGACGGTCTGGAGTTTCGAGACTCTCTGACCGCGGGTTCGAACCCCACCCATGGTATGGTTCAATAAGTTATTAAGTTTAACTTGCTAAACAAGTTCAGTTTAACTAGCTTAATAGAGTAACATTTCTGCAAACAATCTACACACGTGTTATTAAAAAGAGAAAATCTGGAAATTAGATGTTTATAAATTAGTGAATTATAGAGTTTATTATATATAGTATGACAATATTAATTGTTATTATTTATATGAAGAAACACTAAATGTTTAAGGGCAGTAAAATAAGGTGTATTTTCAACACCCTATTTCATCACTACACTGCACAGTGTATACTGTACAATCGACAGTGTACATTGCGCAGTGCACAGTGTACATTGTAAAGTGTACATTGTACAGTGCACAGTGTACAGTGTAATGTGTACAGTGCATAGTGTACAGTGTAAAGTGTACAGTGTACAGTGCACATTGTACATTGTACGCTGTACAGTGCACAGTGCACAGAGTACAGTGTAAAGTGTACAGTGTACAGTGCAAAGAGTACAGTGCAGTGTACAGTGTAAAGTGGACAGTTTACACAGTAGGCCTAGTTCCTAGGCCTACTGTGTACTCATATTCTCTCGTGCTACCCACCACAGGATGGCTATGGGGTGCAATATAAACTAGCCACTTCAATGACAAAAATATAAAATCTAATCTAGTAAGTTTATTCAGGTACACATGAATACAGTTAAAGCTCTTGCGGGGCCAGGAGCTGTAACTCGACCCCTGCAACCACAACTAGGTGTGTACAAATTATCGTACATTGCAACATATATATAAACTACCCACTAGGAAAAGATTGAGGTTTGGTTAGGTTAGGTTAGGTTAGGTAAGGTTAGGTTAGGTCAGGTTAGGTTAAGTTACGTAAGGTTAGGTTATGTAAGGTTTGGTTAGGTAAGGTTAGGTTAGGTTAGGTTAGGTCAGGTTAGGTTAGATAAGGTTAGGTTAGGTTAGGTAAGGTTAGGTCAGGTTAGGATAGGTTAGGTTAGGATAGGTTAGGTAAGGTTAGGATAGGTAAGGTTAGGTTAGGTTAGGTTATTTAACTTTAGGTTAGGTAAGGTTAGGTTAGGTCAGGTTAGGATAGGTTAGGATAGGTTAGGTCAGGTTATGTTATGTTATGTTAGGTTAAGTTAGGTAAGGTTAGGTAAGGTTAGGTTAGGTTAGGTCAGGTTATGTTATGTTAATTTAGGTTAGGTAAGGTTACGTTAAGTTAGGTAAGGTTAGGTTAGGTTAGGTAAGGTTAGGTTAGGTTAGGTTAGGTAAGGTTAGGTTAAGTTAGGTAAGGTTAGGTAAGGTTACGTTAGGTTAGGTTAGGTAAGGTTAGGTTAAGAGATAAGACAAGATTTTTTTCGGATTTTCAACCCCGGAGGGTTAGCCACCCAGGATAACTCAAGAAAATCAGTGCGTCATCGAGGACTGTGTCTTATTTCCATTGTGGTCCTCAATCTTGTCCCCCAGGATGCGACCCACACCAGTCCACTAACACCCAGGTATCTATTTGCTGGTAGGTGAACAGGACAACAGGTGTAAGGAAACGCATCGAAATGTTTTCACCCCGCCGGGAATCGAACTCCATGTATGAAGCGAGAGCTTCATACATGGAGTTAGGTTAGGTTATGTAAGGTTAGGTTAGGTTGGGTAAGGTTAAGGAATGAAAGGTTAGGTTAGGTCAGGTCAGGTCAGGTTAGGTGAGATCAGGTTAGGTTAGGTCAGGTCAGGTTAGGTTAGGTAATGTTAGTTTAGGTCAGGTCAGGGCAGGTCAGGTTAGGTCAGGTAAGGATAGGTTTGGTTAAGCTAGGTTAGATTAGGTTGGGTCAGATTAGGTTAGGTTAGGTTAGGTAAGGTCATGTTACGTTAGGTTAGTTCAGGATAGGTTAGGTTAGGTAAGGTTAGTTTGGGTTAGGTTAGGTAATGTTAGGTTAGGTTAGGTAAAGTTAGGTAAGGTTAGGTTAGGTTAGGTAAGGTTAGATTAGGTTAGGTATGGTTAGGTTAGGTCAGGTAAGGCAAGATCAGGTCAGGTTAGGTCAGATCAGGTCAGGTTAGGTCAGGTAAGGATAGGTTTGGTTAAGTTAGGTAAGATTAGGTTGGGTCAGATTAGGTTAGGTTAGGTTTGCTTAGGAAAGGTTAGGTTTGCTTAGGAAAGGTTAGGTTAAGTTAGGTCAGGTTAGGTTAGGTAAGGTCATGTTAGGTTAGGTTAGGTCAGGATAGGTTAGGTTAGGTAAGGTTAGTTTGGGTTAGGTTAGGTAAGGTTAAGTTAGGTTAGGTAAGGTTAGGTAAGGTTAGGTTAGGTTAGGTAAGGTTAGATTAGGTTAGGTAAAGTTAGGTTAGGTCAGGTAAGGCAAGATCAGGTCAGGTTAGGTCAGATCAGGTCAGGTTAGGTTAGGTCAGGGCAGGTTAAGTCAGGTTAGGTTAGGTCAGGTTAGGTTAGGTTAGGTCATGACAATTCAGGTTAGGTAAGGTTAGGTTATGTCAGGACAGGTTAGGGCAGATTAGGTCAGGTTAGGTTAGGTTAGGTTAGGTTAGGTCAGGTCATGTCAGGTTAGGTTAGGTTAGGTTGGGTCAGGTAAGGATAGGTTAGGTTAGGCTAGGTTAGCTTAGGTTAGGTCAGGTTAGGTCAGGTTAGATTAGATTAGGTTAGGTCAGGTTAAGTTAGGTTATTTTGGGTCAGGTTAGGTTAGGTTAGGTTTTGTCAGGCTAGGTTAGGTTAGGTTAGGTAAGGTTAGGTAAGGTTAGGTTAGGTTAGGTTAGGTCAGGTTAGGTTAGGTTAGATTAGGTTAAGTTACGTTAGGTCAGGTTAGGTTAAGTTAGGTTAGGTCAGGTTAGGTTAGGTGAGGTTAGGTTGGGTCAGGTTAGGTTGGGTCAGGTTAGGTTAGGTCAGGTTCAGTCAGGTTAGGTTAGGTCAGGTTAGGTTTGGTTGGGTCAGGTTAGGATAGGTCAGGTTTGGTTAGGTTAGGTCAGGTTAGGTTAGGTTAGGTCAGGTTAGGTTAAGTTAATTTGGGTTAGGTTAGGTCAGGTTAGGTTAGGTTAGGTCATGTTAGGTTAGGTTAGGTCAGGTTAATTTAGGTTAGGTCAGGTTAGGTCTTATTAGGTTAGGTTAGGTAAGGTTCGTCAGGAAACAGGACAAGTGTTTCCTGACGCGGGTCTTAGTATCTTACCCGCTGTTGTAGCTTTTGGTGATTTGACCGAGGCCTTCCACTGGCTTACCACTCCACCCCTTTAAAACTTAACGTTATAGTTATAACCACTTTATAGATTCAAAGGACTGAGTTATCCCTTATAGTGAGATGATAAGGCCTCTGATAAGGGCTCTGATAAGGGCTCTGATAAGGGCTCTGATAAGGGCTCTGATAAGGGCTCTGGTAAGGCCTCTGATAAGGCCTCTGATAAGGGCTCTGGTAAGGCCTCTGATAAAGCCTCTGATAAGGGCTCTGATAAGGGCTCTGATAAGTAGGTAGAAAGAACTAGTGAATTTAAATTGTGATTTGACACGCAAGGACAGCAAATACACATCAGTAACGTAGCTGGTTTGGTAGCACAATCAGCACACACTGAGTGTCCGTGGTTCGATCCACGGTATGTGTGGAAATATTTGGGCGTGTTTCCTTAAGACACCTGCTGTCCCTGTTCACCTAGCAGTAAGTAGGTACCTGGGTGTTAGTCACCTTACACCTGCTGTCACTGTTCACCTACCAGTAAGTAGGTACCTGGGTGTTTATCACACATCCTGTCCCTGTTCACCTAGCAGTAAGTAGGTACCTGGGTGTTAGTCACCTTACACCTGCTGTCACTGTTCACCTAGCAGTAAGTAGGTACCTGGGTGTTAGTCACCTTACACCTGCTGTCCCTGTTCACCTAGCAGTAAGTAGGTACCTGGGTGTTAGTCACCTTACACCTGCTGTCCCTGTTCACCTAGCAGTAAGTAGGTACCTGGGTGTTTATCACACCTCCTGTCCCTGTTCACCTAGCAGTAAGTAGGTACCTGGGTGTTTATCACACTTCCTGTCCCTGTTCACCTAGCAGTAAGTAGGTACCTGGGTGTTTATCACACCTCCTGTCCCTGTTCACCTAGCAGTAAGTAGGTACCTGGGTGTTAGTCACCTTACACCTGCTGTCACTGTTCACCTAGCAGTAAGTAGGTACCTGGGTGTTAGTTATCTTACACCTGCTGTCACTGTTCACCTAGCAGTAATTAGGTACCTGGGTGTCAGTCGACATAGTTTGGTGTTAATATTGTTAAGAAAACTATGGTGTCTAGTACACCTTTAGTATACCTGGAGTTGTCATGTCAGTAATATGCATACACTTGTGTAGTGTATTAGAATTCATCCTAGCTTTATATAGATGGTCCCTTTGTGTGTGACGTCAGAGGCCTGCGCATGTGTGTGCTCAGAGACAGGCGTCGGCCTCACTCCGGCTTAGACCTCGACGAGTACAGAAGTGGCACTGGTATCTCTCCTCACAGACTCCGTTAATATAACAGTAACCAACCAACAGAGTGTATCCATTGACTACCTTTTATCTCTCAAACCCCATCACGATAAATGGTAGCAGCAGTGGGCCCGTAATTCGTTCGATTAAAGATTTGTAGAGA
>WNWK01037669.1:0-18366 GCA_009830355.1 Cherax destructor | reverse complement strand
AGTTACAAGAAAAAATTTTTGACTCACCAGCGAAACCATACTCTACCAAAACAGAGTCTAAATAAGGGAACAAACAGCCAGAGACGAGAGATCCCTGGAGAGATGGAGAGAGAGGGCGCTGGTCGAGCGATGACCAGCTATGGAGAAGTGATTTCTCAACTACAGGCCTCACATCAGGTGATATCATGTGACTCCCCCGTGCTACTCCAGCATTGGTGCGAGGTACACCCCAAAAACAAACAAATGAGCGGTAGTTAGCAAGGGGGTTTTTGAAACGGCAGACAGCCAATCAAAACCCTTTTCAACAGGGAGCACAGTGGGGAAGTGAAATTTTTCACATCATACCTACTTTAAAAGATAATAAAATAAGTCAAATAATATAAAGCTAAATATTTTCATTTTAGCCATTAATGAAAATATCAACAATTTTTAATTTTTGAAAGACAATATACATCAAATGTACGATTTTTTTTAATTTATTTATTAAAAACCCCGGCCATCTCCCACCAAGGCAGAGTAGCCCGAAGAAGATAAACTTTCATCATTTCACCCATCACTGTCTTGCCAGGGCGTGCTTACATTAAAATTTTAAAAAACTGCAACATTAACAACCCTCCTTCAGAGTGCAGGCACTGTTTTCCCCACTCCAGGAATCAAGTCCGGTTCCGGGTTTTTCCTGAATCCCTTCGTAAATGTTACCTTCACCCCCAACAACACATCAAGCCCAAAAAACCATTTGTTTTCTTTGCCCCATCACGCTACACAGCTTTGAAAAGTCCAAGCCCCCCCGCACAAAAAACCTCCTTTACCTTCTCCCTCCAACCTTTCCAGGCCGATCCCTAGGATCCCCAGAACCCGAGTCGTTAAATAAAATAAACAAAAATGTTGATTTTTTCCTACGCATATATACGGTTACCAGTTACAGATTTATACACTCTTGAAGTCATTCTATTTCCTTCCATTCTCTCTACATGCCCGCCCCCTCAAAAACCCCCTCCTCAGCTCTCTGGATAATTTTTTTGGGGTAACCCCGACCTCCCCCCAATTTCCAACCTCCGAATTCTCTGCATTATATTCACACCACACATTGACCTCAGCCCGACATCTCCACTGCCTCCAGCCTTCCCCCGTTGCAACATTCACCACCCATGTTTCACACCCATATAAGAGTGTTTGATAACTATACTTTCTTCCCCCTCTTTGCTTCCATGGACAAAGTTCTTTGTCTCCACAGACTCCCAGTGCCCACTCATTTTTTCCCTCATCAATTTATGATTCACCTCATCCTTCATAGACCCATCTGCTGACATGTCCCTCCTAAATATCTGAACACTTTCCCCCCTCCTCCATACCCCCCCCCCCCAATCTGATATCCAATCATTCGTCACCTACTTTTTTTTCCTCATCACCTTTTTTTTTCCTATATTCAATTTTAATTTTCATCTTTTACAAACCTCCAAAAACCATCCACCAACCCCATTGGGGGGCCATAAAAATTCTTCAGGTTCTGTTGGAATCATCAGCGTCGCAAAGACAGACTTGTGTTCAGATGATCCAACATAGCTAAGGGGCTGACGTATGACTATGCCTTAAAACAGATCACTCTATGGTTTTGGGGGGGGGCCAAAGAGGGGGGAGGGAAATCAACAAAGTCCCCATTTGAAACAGTGCAAGAAAGTCACCAAAATCCCTCTGTATAAAAAGGTGGCTGAGGTCATCAACAATTTTTCTATCTCAAAAAAAAAAGCGGATTACAATCGCACGAAACATACTTATATATCTTCATTTCTTTATTACAGAGACGGAGGAATGGCACAGACAATCCACACCGATGCTTGACCTGTGGCGAGTGTTGTTCTGTGAGTACTACTTTTTCACTGATTCTTTAGTCCCGACGTAATTTTTGTTCTATGTGTGAATAGTTAAATCTTTGGGGTTTTTATTTTTTTTTTTAATTCCATTTTATATTCTTAAACGAGATTTTTTAGAGGATCAAGATGGGGGACCCTTTTTGTTGGACTTGACCTCATCATCGACAAAAAAAGGGGCAACATGGTCACCTGGTGTGCGGGGCACAGGGGCACCTGGTGTGCGGGGCACATGGTCACCTGGAAATAGGAAGGGATTTTTCATACTACGCTTGTAGTCAGTGCGGGCCCAAAACCTAGCTAGACGCTGAACCCATGTCACTGTCACAAAAAGTTAGAATAATATTGTCAGGGAGGTAGAATAATGTTGTCAGGGGGGGTAGAATAATGTTGTCAGGGGGGAGAATAATAGCAGACAGCTACGATATTTTTAGCAATGGATAACGAAACCCCCAGACTAGACTCGAATTGCTCTCGGTCTAAAGCAAGTTAAATCATTAGTTGAAAATTTTGCGCTCAGAGATAAACGCCACCATGCACAAACATCATCATGCAGTGGGTACTAAAGTGGTCGTCTACACTCTTTGTGGGTTTTTTTTTCATAGAACTTTCTCTGTTCCCCGAACTCATCTCGTCATTTGGGCATATTTGTAAAAAAACAACAGAGTACAGAAAAGGGGTGTGTGGTAAGACCAAATTTTTTTTTTTATTGATCGGGTTTTATTCTGGCTCCAGCTTCCATCCCCGAAATTTTAAACCAATACTATAAAGTTTATCCATTTTTTTTCGTAGCCATGTAATGTAAAAAAGGGTGTCTCAGTGCCCCTAAATTTAGCAAGGGGTAAAGTTTTTGCGGGGCCCGAAGGATATAATGTGCTATATTGTACCCGTAACTTAGAAAGACCTATCGACCCCTTTAACAAGTTTTGTGACTAAAAAAAATGTCCTCTTGTTTATTTTATTTTCTCATGATTTGTAGTCAGTCCCCGGCAATGGAAGGAAAAAAAAGGGGTTTCTTTTCTCTCGAACTTTTGAGGAATCTGCACATCATGCACATAGCACCCAAAAATTTTGGGATATGCAGTACATCCAAAAAATGTTGTAAACTGTACCGTTCAGGAAGTTTGTCTGAGATGCTGTAACATGTCAAACATCAGAAAGAACGACCCTTTTACCTTGACGTGACTTTAGGGCCAAACAGGCGTAGTGAAGACAGGTTTATATGTAATGCTGCAAGAAAGTAGGATAGTTGCTGGCCCAGGTGCCGCGAATCCAAACTCCTGGTGATGGTGTTGAAAAATAAAGCACTTGGGCAACACTTGTGTAATTCTATTCGGGCGTTTTTATCCAAAAAGGGTTCTTCAGTCCAATGAGGAAAAAGGGGAAGAGGAGGAGGAGTTTGAGGTAATCGGTTTTGCCTGGAATCGATGTGTTCAGTCCATCAATCTTGATAAAAGGGGGAGCATATTCGCTGAAATGGAGCTTATATATTACAGACAGATGAAGGGGGGGAAAGGGCAAGGGACCACTGAAGAGGGGCCCCTGTGGAAGGGTCTGGCCAAAATTCTGGACTCTTGATATAGGGAATTTTTCAAAGCTTGCATAACCTATAGGCCAGACCTGCTTCCACTAGAGGGTTTTTTTCCCCCCCGGGGACTCCGGGGCCGCCCCCTCCCCTCAACTGTCTGCAGTAATAAATCCCATCTCCACGAATATGCTGCAGAGGGACTGATAACTTCGTTTCGCCACTGGCTGGCAAAAAGTTTCCAGAATAAAGATAGCCAAGTGTTGCACCAGAGTCTTGTTTATCAACTTGTTGCTTTTTCTAAACTGTTTATTAAAATTTGGGAACGTTCACTGTGGTGTCTAAAATGGTGTAATTAACTGTGAAGGAGATGGGGGGGGTTGAGATTGTTTCTTGGTAATGCTGTGTACAGTTGATAAATGTTAGGAAAAATGACACAGATGCAACTAATCATATTCTGTTGTGATACTACTTCACTCTCCAGGAACTTTTCTAGCCGTTCAAACAGTACTAGGACACAGATGGTACATTAACCCACGAATTGGAAAGTAGGTAGGTAGGTGGGAAGTTGTAGTAGTATCTGTGGAGATAACTCTACGTTGATATGTGATGACAAGGGTTAATTGTTTTGATTAGAATTTTGGCTAATACCTTCGAAATTACTAAGCTATCTTTATTTTTTTAAAGGAAGTTTGCTTTTTGACCTAGGCAGTGTCACTGAATTTAAAAGATTACTTCATTTTTTTTCCAAGACCAAAGAGAAGAACACTGAACCATGTAGGTGTTTACACAATCCCTTGCGGAGGCTGTGAAAAAAGATACTTCTACAGGCGTAAATGCCGAATCATCATTAATCGTGATTTCATATACCATTAAACCAAATAAATGTAGCTTCGTCTTTTCGGAGAAATTACCAAATTCTACCCAAAACCCTGCCATCACATAGCAACCTTGGAGTTATCTCCACTGATAATACACTACTGTTATACTACTACTGCTGCCTACCTACCTACCACATGGGTCAGTAGGCTCTCTTCCCTCATGTAGTACCTATATATACCCTCCGTGTCTTTGTATCGTATGTAACTTCTCGATAAAGCTCCTGGAGAGCGAAACGTTGCCACAATGAAATGTGCGCATTAGTTGCATCTTGTCCACCTAACATATTGTCATTAATTCTACTATTATTAATAGTTGAGCAAACCTGGCTCGATCACTAGTGCACTCGGCTCACACACTGAGGTCCGGGAATCGATCCCCTGGTACGGCTGGAAAACATTAGTGACGTGTTAACATAAGACATCTGCTGTCCATGTTCACCCATCAGTAAAATTGGTACCTGGGTGTTAGTGGACTGGTGTGGGTCGCATCCTGGGACAAAACTGACCTAATTTGCCCGAAATGCTCTGCATAACAAGCGGCTTTCTATATAGTATATTATTGATGTAAGCTAGGCCTGTATACCTTGTACATGTACTTGTAGAAATAAAGATAATTATTATTATTATTATTATTATTATTATTATTATTATTATTATTATTATTATTATTATTATTGTTATTATTGTTACTATTATTATTATTATTATTGTGTGGCCTTAGTAAGAGTGAAAACATAACCTTGCCAGAAGTCATATTTGACTTGCCTAAGCTCGGGAATGTTTAAATTCTAAGAAGTGTTGGTTGGTGGGCATCTTGTAGAAAACCCTGAATAGTCTGTTACGTGGATTGAGTGGCTAGTGGCATTTTGGTGTCCACCAGAGAACCATTTGCTTTTGTGAAACTATCTAGATCTATAGAATAGCCAAATTTGCAGCCCTCATAATTAATAATAGGAAATTTTGATCTTTGGAATCAGTCTTTTCTTGATATATCAAGGTCGAGCAACTTAGAAAGAACCTCCATCCTGCTTTCTTGAAGTTGTAGGTGTGAACTGGACAAAAAACAGGGAGGCGTAGTCATAAGAAATGCAAATCAGAAAGTGGTCACTACCCAAGGAGTCGCTCAAGTAATGTAAGATGCTATATCCGGAGAGGCCAAAGAAAAAAATGCAGAAATGTTCCCAGTGCGTTCATCAACACGATTTTCACTATCGTATCTTAGAAGAGGGAAGTTTATAGTGAAAAACTGTCGACAATTTGTTTAACTTCACCGTCTGTCCTAAAGCTTCCACACTCATAACGGGATTGTAGTCTCTTACATTCAATACGGTGGAGCAGATTGTCAAAAAATAAGTTAAACCCATCGACTTGGCTGTTTGTTCGGCCAAGTACGTGTTACTGAATTTAATTCTGTATGTTACTGTGGTGAGAACAGAATTCAACAACACTCGAGTTCAGAAAATATATTTTGATAGTAAATGGCAACTCTCCTCCTTTCATCTCTCCTATATGAGTTGTAGTTTTAAAGAACAATACACTACGACTGTGTTGGTTAAACGTGTCTTGTAGATAAATGATGAATAACCTATATATTCCTATGAGCAACTAGAGTTGCGACTGTTTCTTCAAACAACTACGACAATTCCACTGAAATATTTCTTAAGTGTTGGCTTAAGAGTGTTGATTCCTTTCCTGGTGATGTGCTCGATATATTTTTTCTCCACGAGTGGATATGCAGCGGGACCTATGACGGCCACAGCTAGTGGCGATATCTATACTGGGAAGGGAGTCTTACGAAGACGATCTCGATAAAGAGTTAGTCTTCGTGGAAGCCACTGGTGTTGGTCGCAGGTGACACGTTGCTACACTTGTTCTCTTTAGGGCAAACGAAGAAACAGTAGAGAAATCTTAGTTGATATGACATTAGGGTAGCAGAAGTAGAAGACTTAGAACAGGAATATTTGGAAAAGTAAGAGTCAGATGCAGTGTGTGGGTCTGGGTTACGTATAACAGGTCGAGATCCTGCTGCTTGTGCATGATTCAATGGGCCTGGGAGTCAGATGGAACTCTTGTTCTACATAGCCTTCCAGACCATCTTTCTAGATTCATGATACTAAATGTATCATGTATACAATCTTCCTTCTTTTTCTTGTACGTGGGCAATCCCGGTCATTACCGGGATGGGCGCCATTGCAGTAAAAATAACGCTTGACCTGATATTTGCATTCCTCAGTCTTGTGTCCATCACTCACACACTTTCCATAGTGAGGGTCAGTGTGCAGGCATCCAATGCAATGGAAAGGGATAGATGCAAACTCTTGACCCTCAACACGGAGGTATCCTGTGGTAATGTACCCTTGGAGGGAGGGAGGGGGGATCATACAGCCAGGGAGGGAGCGTTGCTTTAACGAAGTCGGACAAACTAGGGAAATCCTCTTTCATATACTATCTCCAAATAGCCTCCTCATGAAACGCACGCCAGACACTTCTAATCTCTAGTATAATAATAATGCCATTTACGTCAAAATCCAATAGATCCTAAGAGTTGGCAAGACTTCTGCAAGACTTCATGTTTACATGTGTGGAAGACTCGACATCAAAGCAATCAGTGATTTTTTTTTTAATTTTGGTTAGTGTTTGACCTGAGAAGCAGTCTTAACAGTTACTGACAGACCATCACTAGCAACTTTCCCTATCTGTACAACATAGCCTGCCTGACCATCAGTAATCTTCTTAAGAAAGGATCGAGGGAGGAAGCTTCCCAGAAGCAGTCGCATGGGTAAGTACAAACCGATTACAATTAGGATGAACATCGCGCCAAATTAGGTCAGGGCCACCACTCGCTGAGAAGTAGTTTCCAGGAGTTACCCCTGGAGCCCTAAAATGAATCCCCAAAGAAAAAAAATGTAGCGTAGCCACAAGGGAGGAGGGGGGTGCTAAGGGTCTCGAGAGCCTCTCATATGAAAATTCTTTTTCGTCATATTTCCAGTTAATGGCTAATATTCACTATATTGCATCGATCAGTGACTACGCTAGTACGATATTTTAAGCAATTTCAAATACATGCTAAAAATCATGTTTACAAAAACATTCTATGAATTTTCATCATAAGAGTTTTAATTAAGCCTCTCCCAGATTGAAATCCTGGCTTAAGAAACCTCCCCCACCTCCTCATGAATGCTACAGTAATAGGTACATGAATGCTACAGTAATAGGTACATGAATGCTACAGTAATAGGTAAATGAATGGTACAATAATAGGTATATGAATGCTACAGTAATAGGTACATGAATGCTACAGTAATAGGTACGTGAATGCTACAATAATAGGTACATGACTGCTACAGTAATAGGTACATGAATGCTACAGTAATAGGTACGTGAATGCTACAATAATAGGTACATGAATGCTACAATAATAGGTTCATGAATGCTACAATAATAGGTACATGAATGCTACAATAATAGGTATATGAATGCTACAATAATAGGTACATGAATGCTACAATAATAGGTACATGAATGCTACAATAATAGGTTCATGAATGGTTCATTAATGGGTGGCCCGGTGGTCTGGTGGCTAGAGCTCTCGCTTCACACACGGAGGGCCCGGGTTCGATTCCCGGCGGGTGGAAACATTTCGACGTGTTTCCTTACACCTGTTGTCATGTTCACCTAGCAGCAAATAGGTACCTGGGTAGTTAGTCGACTGGTGTGGGTCGCATCCTGGGGGACAAAATTAAGGACCCCAATAGAAATAAGACAGACAGTCCTCGATGACGCATTGACTTTCTTGGGTTATCCTGGTGGCTAACCCTCCGGGTTAAAAATCCAAAGAAATCTTATGAATGCTACAGTAATAGGTACATGAATGCTACAATAATAGGTACATGAATGCTACAATAATAGGTACATGAATGCTACAGTAATAGGTACATTAATGCTACAATAATAGGTACATGAATGCTACAATAATAGGTACATGAATGCTACAGTAATAGGTTCATGAATGCTACAATAATAGGTACATGAATGCTACAATAATAGGTACATGAATGCTACAATAATAGGTACATGAATGCTACAATAATAGGTTCATGAATGCTACAGTAATAGGTACATGAATGCTACAATAATAGGTACATGAATGCTACAATAATAGGTTCATGAATGCTACAGTAATAGGTACATGAATGCTACAATAATAGGTACATGAATGCTACAATAATAGGTACATGAATGCTACAGTAATAGGTACATGAATGCTACAATAATTGGTACATTAATGCTACAATAATAGGTTAATGAATGCTACAGTAATAAGATCATGAATGCTACAGTAATAGGTACATGAATGCTACAATAATAGGTACATGAATGCTACAATAATAGGTACATGAATGCTACAATAATAGGTACATGAATGCTACAATAATAGGTTCATGAATGGTTCATTAATGGGTGGCCCGGTGGTCTGGTGGCTAGAGCTCTGCTTCACACACGGGTTCGATTCCTGCGGGTGGAAACATTTCAACGTGTTTCCTTACACCTGTTGTCATGTTCACCTAGCAGCAAATAGGTACCTGGGTTGTTAGTCGACTGGTGTGGGTCGCATCCTGGGGGACAAAATTAAGGACCCCAATGGAAATAAGACAGACAGTCCTCGATGACGCATTGACTTTCTTGGGTTATCCTGGTGGCTAACCCTCCGGGGTTAAAAATCCAAAGAAATCTTATGAATGCTACAGTAATAGGTACATGAATGCTACAATAATAGGTACATGACTGCTACAGTAATAGGTACATGAATGCTACAGTAATAAGTACGTGAATGCTACAATAATAGGTACATGAATGCTACAATAATAAATTCATGAATGCTACAATAATACAAACAAACAAACAAACAAACAAATTTTATTTCATTGCAGGTTACATGGGTATTGGAAGTTACAATGTAAATTGAGTGCAAGGAGAGCCACTGACATGCCATGGCATTAGGGCAGCTTATTCTAGTCCTTAAAAACTAGGTACTTAATATTAGAGAAATTTATTGAGTTTATTCTAGTTAAAAATTATTTTCAAAATTACAATATGATGAAATTTTACTGTTTAAATTATTATATAATGATATTAGATCTTAGATTGTTACAGGTGTTAAGATTCTTGAATGATAATATGGAATTGAGATTATCTTAAGGAAAATAACATTGAGCATTTTTGACATTAACTTATAATATGAGTAGGGGGTAACATAATAGTAACATATTATTAAAAATTGAGATTATCGTATAGGAAAGTAACAATGAGCATTTTTCAAAGTAGTTTATAGCATGATCATTTAGGTTTGGGTGAGTAGGTGGTTTTGAGTTGAGTCTTAAATTGATTTTCAGACAAGATTATCTTAATATTTACTGGTAATGAATTCCAGATTCTGGGGCCCTTTATGTGCATAGAATTTTTACATAGGTTGATATGAACACGGGGTATATCAAAAGTGATCTGTGTCGTGTGTTGTGGTCATGGGTCCTATTAAAGTTGGTGAGGAGAGTTTTGAGCAGAGGGTTTATATTAGAGTGTAAAGTTTTATATATGTAGTAGGCACATGAGTAAGTATGAATGTTCTTTACGGTGAGTAGTTTGAGACTTTTGAATATTGGTGGAGTATGCTGTCTAGAGTGGGAATTTGTTATCATTCTGACTGCGGCTTTTTGTTGTGTTATGAGTGGTCTAAGGTGATTTAACGTTGTTGATCCCCATGCACAGATTCCATAGGTGAGATACGGGTAGATAAGTGAATGATAGAGTGCAAGGAGAGCTGATTGAGGTACATAATAGCGTATCTTTGATAATATGCCTACTGTCTTCGAGATTTTCTTGGAAATTTGTTGTATATGTGTTTGGAATTTAAGGCTACTGTCAAGGTGGATTCCTAGGAATTTTCCCTCTGTGAGTCTTGTGATGGGTGTACCATTAAGTGTTATGTTAAGTGGAACATTTGTGACTTTGCTTCCAAACTGTATGAAGTAGGTCTTGTCAGTATTGAGAGTAAGCTTGTTAGTCGTCATCCATGTTGATATTTTCTGTAATTCGGCATTAACAGTGTTGGCCAGTATAACTGGATTTGGGTGAGAGAAGACATATGTTGTGTCATCTGCAAATAAAATGGGTTTGAGTAGTTGTGATGCATTCGGTAGGTCATTTATGTAAATGAGGAATAGGAGTGGCCCCAGGACACTTCCTTGAGGGACTCCGATTGTAATTGGTTGTGTGGAAGAGTTCTCTCCATTTGTGTACACGTATTGGCTTCTGTTGGTGAGGTATGATTTTAGGTAGTTGAGTGGGTGCCCCTTATACCATAGTGTGCTAATTTTGTGAGCAGTAAATCATGGTCGACTGTATCAAAAGCTTTGCGGAGATCAATGAAGATTCCCAGTGGGACTTCTTTTTTCTCAAGTGCTGTATATATTAACTCCAACATGTGTGTAATAGCATCGTTTGTGCTCTTGTTTGTCCTGAATCCAAATTGACAGGGGTTGAGTACATTGTGTGAGACGAGGTAGGAATAGATTTGTCTATGAATTAATTTTTCGAAGATTTTAGAAAGCAATGGTAAATTAGAAATTGGTCTATAATTATTCAGGTCTGTTTGATCACCTCCTTTGTGGATCGGGGTGACCCTAGCTATTTTGAGAATTGATGGAAAGGTAGAGGCTTCAATGGATTTATTGAATAGTGTTGCTATGATTGGTGACAGTACCTGTGAAGCTTTTTGTACATAAAAGTTGGTAGGCTGTTTATGTCTCCTGCCTTGTTTTTAAGGGTGTTGATTATGAGCGAGACTTCAATTGGGTTGGTAGGAGCTAGGAATAGCGTATTAGGGTAGGTGTTTGTGAGGTAGTCTGTTGGACGGGTGTTTGAGCTTGGGATTTTACTCGCTAGATTCTTTCCTATGGTGGAGAAGAAAACATTAAGTCTGTTTGCTGTCTCAGTAGGTGAGAGTAGGGGTTCATCTGCTCTTGATAATTTGATGGTGTTGTTTTTCGCTATCTTATTATTTCCTAGAATTGCAGATAGGGTCTTCCAGGTCTTTTTCATATCACCTTTTATGTTCTGGAGTCTGTTCTCATAATACAATTTTTTTGATCTCCTTATCAGGCTGGTAAGGGTTGATGAGTAGCGTTTGGATTGTTCTCTGGTTCTTTGACCCCTTCTGTATTGTTTTTCATATTGGTGCCTTTTGTTAATGGATTTAAGGATGCTGGGTGTTAGCCAGGGATTGTTAAGTCTCTTAGCTGTGATCTGTTTAGTTTTTTTAGGGCAATGTTTGTTATAGAGGTGGTGGGTTTTGTTAAGGAAATTCTTGATGCATTCATTAGTATCTGTATATGTTTCTAACTCATTATGCCAGTCAATGTTAATCATAGCTGTTATAAAGTTATTTACAGCTGACTCATTATGTAGTCTGAAGGTAACTTTTGTAATATCTAGGGGCAATTTACCAAGATTAGTTATGAGAAAGGTCGGATAGTGGTCTGTGGTGTTGTCTGTGATGATGCCTGATTTTAGAGGGGCTATAGTATTAGTCCAGATGTGGTCTAGTAGTGAGGTACTAGTCTCGGAGATTCTTGTAGGTTTTGATATTGTTGGTAGTAACAAGCAGTTGCTCATAGTGTTTGTGAATTCTGTTACTTGTGGGTCCTGGTCATGTAGGAGATTTATATTGAAGTCTCCTGTGAGCAGCAAATGGTCTTTGTTCATGTGTGCATCAGTTATTAGGTTACCTAGTTTTTCACTAAATTGGTGAATGTTTGACTGTGGTAATCTGTAGATGTTTATCACTGTGAGGGGTTTTTGCAGGTCTTTTGATTTAAATTTAGCTATAATATATTCTCCATGCTCATCCCTTATGCAAGAGTTATTGATACATTCAAGTTGATCTGAGTAATATATAGCTATTCCACCCCCTCGCTGATCTGTCCTGCAATTATGAATGGCTGTGTAACCTGGGATGCCATAGACATCTGTAGTATCAGGCTTCAGCCAGGTCTCAGTGAGTGTGATGATTGACATATTGGTCTGGAGGGATTGGAGTAGTGCTGTGAGGTCATCATAATGTTTGCTCAAAGATCTAACATTGTAATTGAAGATAGTTATGTTATTGTTGGCTCTGAGTAATGTCTTTGCTTGATCTGCTGTGTAATAGTTACAGTTGCTGTTGGAATCATGTAAGTCATTTAATAATAGGTTGATATCAGGATCAATTCCTGTAATCATAAGATTTGATGTGATTCTATAACTAGACCTGAGAAGAATAGATAATACTAAACTTAATAATATGATACTAGAATAAATGCTTAGGAACTATTTGATTATTACAAATTTTTAATAAGAGTTTGTAGAGATACAGGGTATTTGACAGAGTTCTTGGCACGTGAATTTGTACCTTAGTCAATTTATACAAATGCAATTAATTGAACTATGGTAGTTTACTAAAGCTGGGAATAAAGGAGCTAGGGAAAATGATAGCAAACAATGAAAGTAAAGTAAATTAGTACCTGAGTTAGCACCTTAATTATTATAATAAAAATTAATAAGAGAACTGTGGCAGTTAGATTTTTAGATAAAATCTAGGGAATATAATAGTAAACAATGAGGGTTAACACTTTAGGGAATATAATAGTAAATAAAAAGAGTAAAACACTTTAGCACCAAAAATAGCACCTTAATTACAAGTTAACCCTTTAGGGAATATAATAGTAAATAAAAAGAGTAAAACACTTTAGCACCAGAATTAGCACCTTAAGTAAAAGGAATTATTGGATGAAAGGCAGTACTAGGTATTGATTTGCTGGGAACTATTTCAAGAGAATATATAAATGGGGATTAAATTAAATGGACAGATAGTAAATATGATATAAAATTAACTTAGAAGCAAGATTTGATTTATATTATAAAGTTGAAGCAAGTAATAGCACTAAAAGTAAAGTACATAGTGTATGAGGTAGTTGGTACTAGCTAGTATATAGTACAAAAATTTCACAAAGTAGTAGTAAGATACACTAATACAGCACAAGTATATTATGTGTTGAGGACAATAGGCTAATCAGTAATGGTAATGTCAGCTTGTCTAAGGAAGTTGGTGAGATCACGTTCGTTTGATATAGAAAATTGCTGACCTGTTGATACTTTTCCAACTAGTATTTTCCCATCACGAGCGAAGCACTGATGGATTTTGTTCTCCAGTTTAAGTTTTCTCAGCCTAAACAGAAGGTTTTGACGTTTCCTGGTTAGGCACTCGTTGATGTATACTCCACATTTCATTGTAATTGCTGATTTAGTTAGATTCTTTTTTGTATCATATGAATGAAGTCTGATCATTATACTAGGTTTACCTTGTTTTCCTAGCAATCGTGTTTCCTTGATTTCATTCCTTTGCACATTAACTCGTAGGTGGTCTTGTAATATGTTGATAGCAGTTTCCTTGCACTGGGATTGAGTTATGTCTCTGGGAATGTGATTGCTGTTTATTATAACTGCATCAGACAAGTTATCTTGTTCGGTTTTGTCATCTTGAAAATCAAGATATTCATCAAGTCGAGTGTGCATGTTGTTATTCCAGTCCTTGATTGCTTCTTCCACCTTCATATTCAGAGTTGTTATTTGATCGGTGTGACTGGTTATAACTGTTTGTAGAGTATTTTGTGTGTCAGTACTTCCCGATGTAATCTTCTCTTCAAGGTTTTGGATCTTGATCTCAAGGTTAGTTAGCTTGGATTCATATTTCACTAGTTTTGCTTTGATGTCTTTGTTTTCAGCTTCAAGGGCAAAGATGTATTCCCTAATAGTATCAGGAGTAGTCATACCTTGATGCCCAGGAAGGAATCCTACGAAGCTGGTGGGGTTGGTGGGAGAGTCAGCCATGGTGGGTGATGTTATTGTTGTCGTCGGGGTCCGGGCGGGGTGTGGGGATGTTGATGCACCGGCTTTCTGTTGTGTAGACATGTTGTGTTTCAAAGTCCTTAGCGTTGGTTTCTTGGTACTGTTGTTGTTTCCTCTGCGATTTCCGCTCATAGTATCACAAGTGAAGCTATGGAGGAGGCTTTATTTCCTTTAGATTGGGTTAGGCGTTCGTCTGGCAGCGCGGGCGATGTTTGGGTTTGCAGGGCTGTCTTCCTTAGATCTTCAATTTTGTTAAGGTTTGGGTAGCATTTCTAGTATTCTTGGGTCATTATGTGATCTACGTGGGTTTGTGCAGTTGTACCTTCAATTAGGCCATCACAAGCTTTGATGAGCGCTGAGTTTTTGGAGAATAAGGGCTGCTAGGATGCTGCCGCTGCCGCTGCCGCTGCCGCTCAATAATAGGTACATGAATGCTACAATAATAGGTACATGAATGCTACAATAATAGGTACATGAATGCTACAATAATAGGTTCATGAATGCTACAGTAATAGGTACATGAATGCTACAATAATAGGTACATGAATGCTACAATAATAGGTTCATGAATGCTACAGTAATAGGTACATGAATGCTACAATAATAGGTACATGAATGCTACAATAATAGGTACATGAATGCTACAGTAATAGGTACATGAATGCTACAATAATAGGTACATTAATGCTACGATAATAGGTTAATGAATGCTACAGTAATAAGTTCATGAATGCTACAGTAATAGGTACATGAATGCTACAATAATAGGTACATGAATGCTACAATAATAGGTACATGAATGCTACAATAATAGGTACATGAATGCTACAATAATAGGTTCATGAATGGTTCATTAATGGTTGGCCCGGTGGTCTGGTGGCTAGAGCTCTCGCTTCACACACGGAGGGCCCGGGTTCGATTCCCGGCGGGTGGAAACATTCCGACGTGTTTCCTTACACCTGTTGTCATGTTCACCTAGCAGCAAATAGGTACATGGGTTGTTAGTCGACTGGTGTGGGTCGCATCCTGGGGGACAAAATTAAGGACCCCAATGGAAATAAGACAGACAGTCCTCGATGACGCATTGACTTTCTTGGGTTATCCTGGGTGGCTAACCTCCGGGGTTAAAAATCCAAGAAATCTTATGAATGCTACAGTAATAGGTACATGAATGCTACAATAATAGGTACATGAATGCTACAATAATAGGTACATGAATGCTACAGTAATAGGTACATGAATGCTACAATAATAGGTACATGAATGCTATAATAATAGGTACATGAATGCTACAGTAATAGGTTCATGAATGCTACAATAATAGGTACATTAATGCTACAATAATAGGTTCATGAATGGTACAATAATAGGTTCATGAATGCTACAGTAATAGGTACATGAATGCTACAGTAATAGGTACATGAATGCTACAGTAATAAGTACGTGAATGCTACAATAATAGGTACATGACTGCTACAGTAATAGGTACATGAATGCTACAGTAATAAGTACGTGAATGCTACAATAATAGGTACATGAATGCTACAATAATAAATTCATGAATGCTACAATAATAGGTTCATGAATGCTCCAATAATAGGTACATGAATGCTACAATAATAGGTACATGAATGCTACAATAATAGGTACATGAATGCTACAATAATAGGTTCATGAATGCTACAGTAATAGGTACATGAATGCTACAATAATAGGTACATGAATGCTACAATAATAGGTTCATGAATGCTACAGTAATAGGTACATGAATGCTACAATAATAGGTACATGAATCTACAATAATAGGTACATGAATGCTACAGTAATAGGTACATGAATGCTACAATAATAGGTACATTAATGCTACAATAATAGGTTAATGAATGCTACAGTAATAAGTTCATGAATGCTACAGTAATAGGTACATGAATGCTACAATAATAGGTACATGAATGCTACAGTAATAGGTACATGGATGATACATAATGGTAGATGTATGGTAGCTTTACAAGAAATCACTCTCCTCCCTCTCTGTACCTTCATTCATTATAATACTGGTACGGAGGGATTTACAAGAAAATGACAAGGTACAAGGTACAAGTTACAAGGTACAATAACTTAACAGAGAGTGAAACCCAGTAACAGTTGCAGCTGTGTGCATAAGTCTAGCTGCACATGGAGGCAGCTGTGTGGACAAGTCCAGCTGCACATGGAAGCAGCTGTGTGCACAAGTCCAGCTGCACATGGAGGCAGCTGTGTGGACAAGTCCAGCTGCACATGGAAGCAGCTGTGTGCACAAGTCCAGCTGCACATGGAGGCAGCTGTGTGCACAAGTCCAGCTGCACATGGAGGCAGCTGTGTGCACAAGTCCAGCTGCACATGGAGGTTCCTCCTCTCCAAAACAAACAGATTGATTGCAAACAAAAGAATAATTGACTAAATAAAATTCCATAACTTTATGAATAAATTTCCTATTTTTCGGAACGTTTTCAGCAACATTTTCGTGGTGATTAAATTTTTTTGTAAGAAATTGGATAAAAATTGAAATAATGTTTTTTGGTGCAATAATTTCTGCGTATCGCGTCTGGTTAGTTGTGGCGACTGAACTTCTAGTTTTTGTGTCCTCCCGTGTCCTCCCATGTCCTCCCGTGTCCTCCTGTGAGTCCCGTGTCCTCCCATGTCCTCCCGTGTCCTCCTGTGTCCTCCCGTGTCCTTCTGTGAGCTCTCATCGTGGGAAAACAGTTAAAACTGTTGCCAGTCTATCAAGTATTAGCAACTGGACTTCTACACGACCTCCGAGGTCGCATTTTCCATCACCCACATTCCCCTCAACGTCTGGAACTTGAGATAGAGCAAGCATCATCGACGCACTCTAGTACACTGCACCACTACTAGGATCCGCTGGCCTCGTGGAACGAAGGGATTCGCTTTAGTGGACCAGGTAACGCACGCGATGATTGGTCAAATATAGGCTTGGGAGCATCTCGCATTCGTCTACCCTTGCAGGCTAGCAGGACAGCTCCATCCAGGCTAGCAGGACAGCTCCATCCAGGCTAGCAGGACAGCTCCATCCAGGCTAGCAGGACAGCTCCATCCAGGCTAGCAGGACAGCTCCATCCAGGCTAGCAGGACAGCTCCATCCAGGCTAGCAGGACAGCTCCATCCAGGCTAGCAGGACAGCTCCTTACCAGCGGAAAAGGCAGACTACGTTCAGCACAGCAACAGACAAGTTGTTTGCTGATTAAATAACAACAGGCATGTAGTTCTTTAATTGTCACTCCACTGCTTCATGGCCAGTAATAGTAGTAAATTCTGACAGGAAGACAAACGGTTGAGTAAATAAGAGTAAAAGTTAGATTTCAGCTTCTCCGGCCTTTTCAAGAAAAGTTGCCCCTGGGCAGCGAGGATTTGGGTGGTCCCTGGCATAGCTAACCCCACTCATAGTAATACCTTTAGACAAGAGCAGCATCACAGCTGCTCTTGTTGTGAGGCGACAATCACGCATGATTGTCGCCGCGTGATTGTTGCCGCGTGTGATGTAAACACTGACTAAGTAACTCTGGTACTGACTCCCATTAAAGTGAACCAATACCACTCTGCTTTTACTAGGTCACTACCTTTGAACAAGATTATGGACTGCAATCTACACGGTATAATTTTGTAAGAATGACAAGCCTGTAGCGATTCTAAGAGATCAGGCTAGACCACAAACCTGTAAGGTCACAAGGTCTCCCACAGTGCCGGACGTCGGGAATACTTACATGATGACTGATTAGATGATGACCCCAAACCCGTCTCTGGGTTTCAAATCCCATGCCTGGGTACAGCCGTAAGCATGCTTGCCAGAGACGGTTAAAAAATGAACACCGATGACTTAGATATGCCAAAGAATGTGATGTTAGTGTTTTACGACCTCTTCTAAGAGGGAAAAGTTGGTAAAAGGGAACCCCGTTTTCCCTGGTGGGGATGCCATGGGTCAAGATGACCCTGGGGTCACTGGTAACCCCTCTCTAGGGATGGTCACAGTAGAAGCTGATGAAATAAAATGTCACCACAGGGCTGTCACCTAATTAGGTATGAATTTCTTTGCCAGTTCATGATAACATTCATCTGCAGCAGATGGGAAAAAGACTGAATGTTCGCCTCACCC
>WNWK01037668.1:0-18369 GCA_009830355.1 Cherax destructor | reverse complement strand
GGTCCCATCCTCGATGGAAGGAGCAAGCACCCAGCCTAATAGCATAAGCTAGTCGGGCCCCCTCCACCCCCCCCCCACTCATGTTTTTATCAAACCCTTTTTTTTACTTTCCTCTTAAAAGGGGTTTTACATACTCATTGCCCCTTTGGTTTTCCCCCTTTTTTTCCCGGCACTAAATTGAACTGGTGCTCCCACAAGGTACTAAGGGGTTTTTTTTTTTTAATCTCGCCAGGGGCCCCTTCCCTTTTCTGGCGCTCGGGTCTTTGCACTAAATTTAAAGGGAAAAAAAATTGATCACGTTGGGCGTGAAAAAACGTTTCTCGGTAAAATTTTAACCCCCTTTGCGAACCCCTCAACCCTGATGCTCCCCTTTTGTAAAAATTTAAAAAAATAAAAAAATTTTTTTCATAAAATATAAAAATCTTTCCCCCTGGAAAAAACCCAAAAAGTTAAATTTTTGAAAAACTCAAATTGCTCTGGAAGTTAGTGATCTCACAATATATCCATCCTTTTTGGTTTTGGGGCCCTTTTTTTGAAAAATTCCTTTTTTATTAAAACTCTGATTTTTTTGTTTTTGGGGTTTTCCCAAAAAAGTAAAAAACCCCCAATTTATTGTTTCAACTAAAAAAGGATCAAAATTTGGGGAAATTTGGAATTTTTTGGGGAAAAAAAAAAGTTTAAATTTTAAAAAATAATAGTAAAAATCAGACTTTTGGCCCAAAATAAATGTTTTTTCAGTAGCCCTCTTTATTCTTTATTTTTTTGGTTTTATTTTGATTTTTTTTAAATAAAAAAAAAAATTTGTTATCAACATTATTTTTAAAAAGGGATAAATTATTTTTTCCCTTTTGGAAAAATTTAAAGACTCCCAATTTTTTATTAATGGGGGTTTTTTTACTTTTGGGGCATTTCAAAATAAAAATTTCTCCCAGATAAAATTTTAATTTTTTTTAAAAACCCCAATCAAAATATTTTTTTTTTGGGTTTTTTCCCCTTCTTTAAAAAAATAAAAAAATACAAATAAATATTAAAAAACCTAAAAATTGGGGTTTTTTAAAAAAATGGTCAATTTTTTTTTATTAATACCTTGGAAATTTTTTTCCCCACGGGAAAAATTTTCTTTGGGGGGACCAGCTTTCTGTTTGTTTGAACCCCTGTTTGGGGATTGATCCCCCAAACAGTGGCTTAAGCGTATATATAGGCCGAAACAGTAAAAGGGGGTTTAAAGGGTTAAATATAGATTTACATAAAAGAAAAGAATGACAAATAATTATAAAGCACTAATAACATGTATAAATAACATTTAACATAAAACCCCTTACCTTTATTGGTGACTCTTGTTGGTGTATGGAAAGGGGAAAAGGGAGGGGCGGGCGAGTTTATTGTTTGGGGCAGGACAAATGCTTCAATTTGACACTAATATAAAGCTCTAAAAGCTTATTTATCTATCACAATTCATCTAATATGCATAATAAACAATATTAATAACATAAAAAACATGATACAGTAGGGCCCCACTTACCGCAGGTTAGGTTCCAGTCTAGTGCCTTAAAGCAGACACCCCCAAAAAAAACCCGAACCAAATTTTTTCCACTTCTAAATCCCCAGACAAAAAACACACAAACAAAAAAAAGGGGTTTGCAATAGCACTAGGCATTAAAAAACACAACAAAAAGTAAGATACACACAGAGTACACTTATTACTTACCTTAAAGTATTAACATTGATGTGAGAGGTGAGTGGCAGGGTATTGTCTAAAACAAGTAAAACATTAAAAGGAAATTTCTTTTCCTTGCAGTAAGCCTCAACTGTAGGCTTAAAATAGTCTGTGAACCAATTTATGAAAAGATCAGTTGTTATCCAAGCTTTCGAATTGGATTTATAATAAACAGGGAAGCTACCTTTTGCATAGTTCTTTAGGGCCATAGGATTCTCTGAGTGATAAATTATCATAGGTTTTAACTTGCAGTCCCCAGCAGCATTAGTTCCTAGCAAGAGTGTTAGCTGACACTCTTGGGTTATCCTGGGTTATCTACACATATGCTGCTATATGTAACTGTATTTGATGGGTATCTCAGCGATCAACATATATTTTGTTAGTAAATTTATTCAGGTATACACAAATACAGTTACATAGATTATCATACATAGCAGAATATGCGTAGAGAACCTAGGATAACCCAAAAAAGTCAGTTCACTGAGTTAAATCATTTATAACTTGGCACTTAAAGTAAGAGGCTTACGTCTCCTCTTTTTATCACAACTAAGCTTAGACGCCATAGTCAGTGAGAGCCAACTCGTTAACGAAAGAGTAAATGAGAGAGAGAACGAGATACGGAGTTCAGACAAGGTAAAGAAAACAAACTGAGCATGTAGTGGGCGATCACTCGGTCAGGCGAAATGAGTGTGATTAATACATGTCCACTTTTAGTTCATTCACATACGTTTGTAAGAGTTTGTGAAACTTTTACCTCAAAATAATAATAATAATTACCTCACAAATAATAATAGTTACCTCACAATACAAATACTCTTACATTGTGTACAAGTTAGTACAAAATAAACAAACATCAGGACTCCCATTCTCATGCAACACACTATTTTTAGAGGTAATGATAGTATTATTATTATTATTATCATAATAAAAAAGAAGCGCTAAACCCACAAGGGTCGTGAATAGCTATATAGTGTGTGAAGGTATATGAAAGGAATATTTTTCTACAGTTATCCCTCAGTGTTTGACTAGAGAAAACATAATTCTTCCGACGCTCCTACTAAGTCGTTTGATAAAGAAATCTCATATTTGTCAATTTTTATTCTGTGGGTGTATGTATCATGTTTATATGCTATGTAACATGTTTTTTTAAATAATTTTGAAGAAAATATCATAGATGAATTAATGAAAATTATATTAACGTAAAATAAGACAATTAATGTGCCCAACAGTGATTACAGTGGACCCTCGGTTAGCGGCCGTAATCCGTTCCAGGAGCTAGGCCTTTAACCGAAATGGCCTTTAACCGAATTAATATTCCCCATAAGAATTAATGTAAATACAATTAATCCGTTCCAGACAAAAATATTCACAAAAAAATAATTTTTTTAACAATTAAATCAGTATTACATACCTTTATTGAAGACTAATGCTTCTGGAAGATAGGGAAGAGGAAATAGGGAGGATGCCACACACATCAGTCCACTATCACCCAGGATGCCACCCACCCCAGTCCACTAACACTCAGGATGCCACCTACACAAGTCCACTAACACCCAGGATGTCACCCACATGAGTCAACTAATACCCAGGATGCCACCCACACCAGTCTGACCTTTCAGCCTCACCATGCCTTACAACACTGTGTATGCCACTGTGCTTCTTAAATCTCTCAAACCAGCCTTTGCTGGCCCTAAATTCACTACCAGCAGCACTTATTCCAGGAGTTTTCTTCACAAGATCTTCATGCAAACGCCTTCCCTTCTCACAAATAACAGACTCCACTACACTGTCTCCCACTATTTGTTTTTCTTTAATCCACAATAATAATAACTTTTCCATTTGTTCCATTATTGGTGACCTTTGTTTCGTAAGCACATTTACTTCTTTGGCAACATCAGCCTCCTTGATCTGTTCTTTCTTTGACAGGATGGTTGTAATTGTTGATTTGTTTTTCCCAAACATCCTGGCAAGTTCCAGCACCCGCATACCACTCTCATATTTCTCAATCACTTCTCTCTTAAATTCCATGGTGTATTTCTCACTCTTTGCCACAGGAACTTTACTAGGAACTTTCTTGGGAGCCATGGTTACTTATTTCGCAGTTGCACTGGCAAAAAAACAATGGAAAACAAGCGAAATGTTTGTAGGAATGAGCAGAAGCTTCCTCACGTACCGAGAGACACAAACAAACTGAAGCGGAAGCGTCCCCAGCTGGCGGGTTGACGCGTCTAATAGGGCCGCTAAGTGGAATAACGGCCGCTAACCAGGAGCCGTAAAACCGGCCCGCTAACAGGAACAGCCGCTAACCGAGGGTTCACTGTATAATGTTTTCCCTCCGCCCGGCAACACCATAGCATATAAACAGCATGTTTATATGCTTTGTAACGTGTTTCTTATATAATTTTGAAGAAAATATTATAGATGGATTAATGAATATCTATATTAACGTAAAATAAGACATTTAATGTGCCCAAGAGTGATTATTACATAATAGAGAGATGTGCTCACGGAAAATGTAAACAAACCGGGTGGCGCGCTCTGTATCTGAAAGACCGCTCGCCGTATACAAAAGTTTTGGTCATAATTTGAACTCTCCGTATGAACGGAACGCTGAAAGGCTAAACGCCGAAAAACAGGGCCCTACTGTATATAATCTAGAATGAATAAAATATGTCATTACAAATGTGAGAACTGGTGATAGTGTTATTGTTGTTGGGTTTATAAGGGCCACTGACCATAAGCCGTACATATGTACGTAATGTATAAACCTGTTATAATTAATACAACCTAATCTAACTTTGTTCCTACAGCATTACCAAATAAAGAAATCCATTCTCATGTACCCTTGTGCTCCTTGTAACTCATCTAATGACCATATAAACTGTTTATTACAACACAAATAATCGATTTGATATGTTTAATCTGATTTAATAAATTTATTAATACAAATAATAAATTATAATAATAATAATAATAATTTTATTTCATTGCTAGTTTACATAGGTTTTGTTATTACAATCATAAATGGAATTGCAAGGAGAGCCACTGACATGCCATGGCATTAGGGGCAGCTTAATTTAATGGCTTATAGACAATGAACATAATATTAGAGAAATTGAGCGAGTTTGTTTTATTAGATTGTTCAAATTACAAAATGATGATAATACATTGTTCAAATTACAATATGATGATACAGTAGACCCTCAGTTAATGAAATTAATCCGTTCCAGGAGCTATTACTTAATCTGAATCTTTCATAATCTGAACCCTTATTTCCCATAAGAAATAATGTAAATACAATTAATCCATTCCACAAAAAAATATTCACAATAAATATAATGTAAATAACATTTACTTACCTTTATTGAAGAGACTTGCAGGCATCTGGAAGATAGGGATGACAGGGGCAGGGTGTTAGTGGTTGGAAGGGGAATCCCCCTCCAAAAGGACTTCAGGTAACAAGTCCCTCTCTGGGGATACTTCCCTTCTTGGTCTTTTAATGCCACTAGGACCAGCTTGAGAGTCACTAGAACTCTTCTTAGAAAAATAACTGTCCAGAGTCCTCTGTTTCTGGCGACTCTTTAATACTTTCCTGAAGTGCAACATGGCTCTGTCACTGAAGTGGTTGCACAGAAGGCTCATTTCAGCTTGCTCAGGGTGGTGTCTTTCAACAAATGTCTGCACCTTATTCCACATTGAACAAATTTCCTTAATCTCTGAAGAAGGCAACTCCTTCACTCTCTCTTCCTCCTCCTGTGAAGCAATAACCTCAGCTGTGGTCTGTTGTTGTTCCAGATGAAGCTCTTGCAGCTCTTCAGTTGTTAGCTCTATCCTGTGCTCCTCCACCAACTCTTCCACATCCTCACCACTCACCTCCAACCCCAGGCTGTTCCCCAATGCCACAATATCTTCCACAACATCTTCCACAACAGGCACAGGGTCGTCAGGGTCACCCTCAAATCCTTCAAAATCCCTCTTTTCAACACAATCCGGCCACAGTGGTTTCCAAGCAGAGTTCAAAGTCCTGGAAGTCACTCCCTCCCAAGCCTTACCTATAAGGCCTAGGCAATGCACGATATTGAAGTGATCTTTCCAGAACTCTCTTAGGGTCAATGCAGAGTCATTGGTCATATTAAAGCACCACTGAAACACTGCTTTGGTGTACAGTTTCTTGAAGTTGGAAATGACCTGCTGGTCCATGGGCTGGACGAGAGGAGTGGTGTTAGGAGGCAAGAACTTCACTGTGATGAAACTGAACTCATCAGGCAACAACTCTTCCAAGTTGTGAGGATGAGCAGGAGCATTGTCCAGTACCAGGAGGCACTTGAGTCCCAATTTCTTTTCCAGGAGGTATTTCTTCACACTAGGGCCAAACACTCCAGTCAACCATTCCTTGAAAATCTCCGTAGTTACCCATGCCTTGGTGTTACCCTTCCAATGCACACACAATTTATTCTTGTCAACACTGTGTTTCTTGAAGGCTCTGGGATTTTCTGAGTGAAACACCAGTAAAGGCTTCACTTTAAAATCACCACTGGCATTGGCATACATCATAAGAGTTAGCCTGTCTTTCATAGGCTTATGTCCTGGCTGTGCCTTTTCCTCCTGAGTAATGTAGGTCCTGTTGGGCATTTTCTTCTAAAACAGGCCTGTATCATCACAATTAAACACTTGTTTGGGGAGGAATTCTTCAGCCTCTACGAACCCCTTAAATTCACTCTCAAACTTTTCAGCTGCACGTTTGTCTGAGCTAGCTGCCTCACCATGCCTCACAACACTGTGTATGCCACTACTGTGAAGGTTGTCGCCAATCTTCTCAGGAAAAGAATAATAGAAAAAGACTAATAACAAGAAAAATAAACACTTTATTTTAATAGAATGCAATTGAAATAATAAATACGAAAATATGATTAGAATAAACCTATATTAAGAAAAATGAAAAATGAAAACAAAAAAAAGATGTATATGATTCAAAGCTAAATATTTACAGCTGTGGACGTATCACTGAAGCAATGAATCTCAAGAGAGAACTCCGTGGTGGTGGTATTGTTGTTGTTGCCTCGATGTTTTCCACACATCCAACAGTCTTCCAAAACTGTTACAATGTCACATATGATGTAAGGGACTCAGTTGAAAGTTAGCCCCAAGTGACGTCCAGTTGCCTGATGTTTATATTATCCTGGGGTACTACTGGTGGTAATGCAGAAATCGTGTTCGTTGCTCTGTTTCTCAATTGTTGAGTACGCCGGCCACCCACTCAGCCTTGAATCCGATGATCCGAGCAGACACAGAGGACTGTGAAGGAAACCACAATAATTACTCACCACTCTAGCATTAATTTACATAGTAGGCATAAGGCCTTTAAAAGAAATGGCGAACTGTAATAATTTACTCTACCAAACCAAGGCAGGACATAGCAGAAGTGAAAGGTTTTAAACATGAGTGAAGCTCCAAAAATAATTAGAGTGAAGCTCTTACACATATAATAATGAAGATACGAGAAGTACTTACAGTGGGATCGAGCGTGGCCAGTCAAGTGATCTCAACCGGCATCCAAAGCCTAGCATTACACCTCTCACCGGGTGAAAAAGGGGGTGGGGGGGAATATAGCAGCAGCGAGACACTCACCCCATCTTAACCAGCAAACTACCACTCAACCATCACTCTACATACCTTCATACTTTCATCACTCCTATCTATGGACTTTTCCCTCACACTCCCCCATACCAAGACTGCTAGTCAAGGAATAGAAGTAGAAATTATGAGGTAAAAGTCTCCAAAAATGAAAGTCGCATAAGTACAAATATTCTACTGACTGTCACGACTTAACCAGTCAGAGAAATAATTAGATGAACCATTGATATACACAATATGAAACTTAAAAGACTGGAGTGCCAATGTCCACCTCAAGAGGCGACTGTTGGTTCCCTTAAAAGTTTCTAGGTATACCAATGGTTTATGATCTGTTTCAAGAATGAATTCTTTCCCCAGAAAATAGAATTTAAGTTATGGGTATTTCGTTTCTGGTGGAGGGAATTTATAGGCTCAGAAGTACCGGAAATAGGATCGTGGATATGAGGTGTAGTAAGCCATTGACAACTGTTGCACGACCCATACTTCTTTGACACCTGCGTGTACATATGTGGCCAGAAATACGAATGCCTGATTTTATGCAACATCTTACGATGGGCCCAGTGTTCGGTCACTGGCAGGTCATGAGCCATTTGGAGAATTGACTCGCGGCATTGGTCGGGAATGACTAGGAGGGAATAATCTACTGTAAGAGAATTAGGTTTCAACACAGATTTATATAAGATCCTGTCATGATATTCAAACTTATGTGACGAGTATCTTCCTTGGATAACTGTATTATTTACAGCATGACTATGACAATACCGAAGTGAAGGGCAAGTCTGCTGTAAATTGATAAAGTCATCTTTGGACCCAAGATCTGTGGCAATTAAAGGATCATTAGAAGGTGAAGTCTGAACTTTAGTCTTTACTTTACTTTGAACAGTTGGTATATGGTTGGAGGTGGCAACCTTACTGTCATCTACTGAGTGAACCGGTGATCCTGCCATCTCGATTCCGGGTGCAGTATCATCTGTTTCAACTTTTAAATGACTATTACCATGAGATAAGAGAGATTTAGCAACAGAATTGACAAGGAGCTTATCTACCTTGGGAGGAGGCTGAGCTGAAAAACTTGCATCTATGTGAGGTGACGAAAGATCGCTCTTCCAAGGAGGAATGGCACCTTTAACGTTACCTATTATTATAGAGCAAGTTGTGATGGGAGCTAGTACCGCATTAGTCCAACCTGTAAACCATTTGGACCTGATGTAACACCGCATGGTAGGAAACGTGTCTGTACGGCCCAAGTAATCTGAAAGAGTAGTGGAGGCATGTGTGGGTTTGAGAGTAGGGAACAGTTTATCTGAAATGACTATACAAGTGCATCCAGTGTCTCTTAATATCTTAGATACCTTAAGACCATTAACGGTTCCTGAACAGAAGGGAGCTTGTTCATTACCTTCTTTGACGCATCTACTCACCTTGTGAACTATCTTAGAAGGGCAATCGGAGCGTTTATGTCCTTTTCCACCACATACTTGACAAACTGGGATAAATGATTTTTGTTCTCCCTCTACATGAGACTTAACCTTTGGTTCAGGTGAACCATTGCCCTTAGGGATCGACCCCTTCAGGCCCTTATAGGAATTATGGGCTTCTGCATACAAGTCAGCAGCCTCAGCAACTTCCGCAGCCGTAATCAGATTTTTTTTTATTTTTTTTTATTAACACATCGGCCGATTCCCACCAAGGCAGGGTGGCCCGAAAAAGAAAAACTTTCATCATCATTCACTCCATCACTGTCTTGCCAGAAGGGTGCTTTACACTACAGTTATAAAACTGCAACATTAACACCCCTCCTTCAGAGTGCCGGCACTGTACTTCCCATCTCCAGAACTCAAGTCCGGCCTGCCGGTTTCCCTGAATCCCTTCATAAAGGGGCAGAGCCGTCAGGAACTGGTCAGCAACCATGAAATCTCTAAGAGATTCATAAGTGTGATCAATTCCTGCACTGTCTATCCAAAAATCAAACAACCGAAAGAGAGTAATCTGTAACTGCTGGAAATTCTGACCGTGTTGTAATGCGGCATACCTGAAATTCTTCCTATAAGAGTTAGTTGTTTTCTGGTAGGCCTTAAGAATTGCCTTCTTCAACAGATTATAGTCACAAATGATATCATGTGACAAAGTTGCATAAATGTTCAAAGCTGTTCCTGAAAATAACATTCCCAGCCTAGTAGCCCACGAATCAAATGGCCATTCACAGAGGGAAGCTGTATTTTCAAATCTGATAATATAAGAAGTTATGTCTTCCCCCTCTGTGGAGGGTGGTAAGTTGGGGGTGGGGGTATATGAAGGAGTGGGACGCTCCACTACGCCCTCATTTAATTGCTGCTGGGTAAGACCTAGTTTCCTATTCTCTAAGTCTAGACGAGCTTTCTCTACTTCACGATCTTTCTCTTTTTCTCGTTCCTCATGTTCTCTAGCTTTTGCTCTTTCCTCTAATTCTTTCTCTAGAGTGCGTACATCACGTTCTCTAGCCTGTTGTTCTCGTACTTGTGCTCTTTCTTCACGATCTTTTGCTCTTTCTTCACGATCAAGCCTATCACGTTCTTTTTTTTCTTCTAGTTCTCTTTCTAACTGTCTCTCTTGTCTTTCTCTTTCAATTTTTTCTTTCTCCTTTCTCTCTTCTCTCTCAATTCTCTCTCTCTCCTTTTTCTCTTCTCTTTCAATTCTCTCTCTCTCCTTTTTCTCTTCTTGTTCTCTGTCTAACTGTCTTTCTTGTCTCTCTCTTTCAATTTCATTTTTTCTTTCCTGAGTCTTAGCAGCAATGAAAGATTCTAAAGTTTTCCCCGAAATACCTAGCTTCATCCCAGCATTCATCCAGAACTGGTATTCCTCCATACTAACCGGGATAACTTAACTTACTGGGTGAATGAAACAGATATAATAGAAAACGGAGGGTTCAAATCCTGCTCCGCTACAACTGTACACACAAAACCGGAGGGTTCAATCCCTACTTCGATTTATACAGTATAAATTTGACCGGAGGGTTCTATGCCAGCTCCGACCAACCAGTAAGGAGAATGGGATCACTTGACCATCCACTCTTCCCACTATAATCAAGAGTGTCCTATGACAGTTCCCTTGATACAACATACAAGAACTCAATGAAGAAGATTTATCACTGGAAAATCTCGGATCCCTAGAGTCTATTCCTAAAATAATCTTCAAGCTCAACACAAAGGTGACAGAAGTAACTAGCACATCCTGCCTTGACTTGACTAACATAAACAAAGAGTAATTAACAATCACCAAATCCTTTAAATACCTTATCTGTAGTCCTACTATAGTAAATGAATACTTATGAAGGGTGGCAACCGTCGGTGGTGTGAAGCGTTTGAGGTGCACCGCGTAACTGTTGGCGGAGTTCCAATAATGTCGTCAGGTGTCGCCGGCTCAAGTCCAGAGTAGCGTCGAGTCGTGTTCGAGGCGTCGAATCCTTGAGTCGGATCCTGGCAAGGTCGCCACTTGTGAAGGTTGTCGCCAATCTTCTCAGGAAAAGAATAATAGAAAAAGACTAATAACAAGAAAAATAAACACTTTATTTTAATAGAATGCAATTGAAATAATAAATACGAAAATATGATTAGAATAAACCTATATTAAGAAAAATGAAAAATGAAAACAAAAAAAAGATGTATATGATTCAAAGCTAAATATTTACAGCTGTGGACGTATCACTGAAGCAATGAATCTCAAGAGAGAACTCCGTGGTGGTGGTATTGTTGTTGTTGCCTCGATGTTTTCCACACATCCAACAGTCTTCCAAAACTGTTACAATGTCACATATGATGTAAGGGACTCAGTTGAAAGTTAGCCCCAAGTGACGTCCAGTTGCCTGATGTTTATATTATCCTGGGGTACTACTGGTGGTAATGCAGAAATCGTGTTCGTTGCTCTGTTTCTCAATTGTTGAGTACGCCGGCCACCCACTCAGCCTTGAATCCGATGATCCGAGCGGACACAGAGGACTGTGAAGGAAACCACAATAATTACTCACCACTCTAGCATTAATTTACATAGTAGGCATAAGGCCTTTAAAAGAAATGGCGAACTGTAATAATTTACTCTACCAAACCAAGGCAGGACATAGCAGAAGTGAAAGGTTTTAAACATGAGTGAAGCTCCAAAAATAATTAGAGTGAAGCTCTTACACATATAATAATGAAGATACGAGAAGTACTTACAGTGGGATCGAGCGTGGCCAGTCAAGTGATCTCAACCGGCATCCAAAGCCTAGCATTACACCTCTCACCGGGTGAAAAAGGGGGTGGGGGGGAATATAGCAGCAGCGAGACACTCACCCCATCTTAACCAGCAAACTACCACTCAACCATCACTCTACATACCTTCATACTTTCATCACTCCTATCTATGGACTTTTCCCTCACACTACGTTTCTTAAACCTGTCAAACTGGCCTTTGCTGGCTTTAAAATCACTTGCCTCACCACTGGTTGCAGGCATTGTCTTGACAAGATCTGCGTGCAACTTCCTTGCCTTTTCACAAATTATTGCCATGGAAATACTATCACCTGCTATCTGTTTTTCATTGATCTACACCATCAGTAACTTCTCAACCTCATCCACTGTTTTCGATCTTTGTTTAATTAACATATCAATCCCTTTTGCATCATTAGCTTCCTTGATCTCATTTCTCTTTTCCAGGATAGTGCCGATAGTAGATGCACTTGTACATCCTGGCAAGATCACTCAGACGTACGCCACTCGCATATTTTTCTATTATCTCTTTCTTCAGTTCGATGGTATTCCTCACTCTCTTTACCACTGGGGTGCCACTAGGAAGCTTCTTTGGACCCATGGTGACTTATTTCACAGTGACAATCACTATATACCACCAAACAAGACACCAAATGTATTGTGAATGTTTGAAAGAGCGCGCTAGGTAATGTTCTCTTAATGGTAAACAACGCTTCACTGGCATCCCGCGCAGAGCAGGCGGACAGGTCTAATACGTTTCGCTATCCAAGTTTTTTTTGCTATCCGATAGCGAAAAAAGCTTTCGTTATGCGATTTTTTCGTTATCTAAACCTTTCGTTACCCGGGGGTCCACTGTAGTAGCAGGCAGTTGTATGGGGTAGTGATCACCAGGCCTCATACTAGAGGGCATGTGTTGATAATTTCGTGGGCGCTGGTCTATTGCAGGTGTTGTTCCTCGGTACTTGAATATTATTTGTCTGATGACTAACAAACAAAATTCACCATATTTGGGTTTGTTGTTGGTCTTCAACTTGTACATGTTATAAGCATTAAGCATGGAAATGTCAAGAAGATGGAAAAAGAGTTTTATGTATCACTTATAACTTTTGCGGACACAATCAGCAAACCCAATCTGCATGTCACATTTGTCCACTAAGCGCATATTGAGGTTGTAGTCTATCACAGCTGCAGATTTTAGAATGGGTTCATTGGTGTCTCTATTCTGCTTGCCAGTGTCTACCATTTCATGTCAGTGAACTGATGTCAACAATGTGACATCACGTTTGTCTTGCCACCGAAATGCCATGATGTCATTGGCAACAAACACCTACACTTCACCTCTACGAGTGCCAGTGTCGATCCTAGGCATAGGTTTATGATTTGCACGCACTGTGCCACACACGTCTGTCATGTTCACTCGCAAGAAATCACTGAGTAAAGGGCTTGTGTACCAATTATCAGTATATAATATACAGTGGACCCTCGGTTTTCGTGCACCTCCAAACTCGAACAATTATGTAAGTGTATTTTCGTAAGTGCTTTTGTAAGTGTACTTTTGGGGGGTCTGAAATGACTGATCTAATTTACATTTGTCCTTATGGGAACAAATTCGTTCGGTAACGGCACTCAAACAGCATTCTGGAAAGAATTTTCAACGAAAACCGAGGGTCCACTGTAGTATGCCCCTTACCAAGATATGGTTCCATTGTTCTAACCACATCACCAGAGATACCCAATAACTTCCTGGTATCTTACAATGTATTACTGCCAGTGTATACAATTATATCCAAAACCAGACAACTTTTGCAATCACACAGTACAAATAACTTTATACCAAAGCGTTTCCTCTTGCTTGGTATATACTGCTTGAACGAAAGTCTGCCTTTGAACAGAATCAAAGACTCATCAATAACAAGCTTCCTGAAGGGATAAAAATACATACAGCACTTTTGTTTCATGTACATAAACACATTCCTGATCTTATATAACCTGTCGTTTCTGTCAGGCCTGGTTTTGTCTGGGAAGTGTAGCATACGTAACAGTATCAAAAAACGATTCACTGGTATAATATCACTAAAACCTGGGGTTGAAATCAGGCGTTCTGTCGACCAGTATGTGTTGACAGTGTGCTTATACACATGTGGCATAAGCATTATTGTGGCAAAGAACAAGTACATCTCTGCCACAGTTGTGTCCTTCAACTGGTGTAGCCGTGACCTTGGTGAAAGAATTGTGTTTGCCATGGTGTACTCATAGTATGTGTTGCTTTCCCTGACAATACTGTCCATCATCATATTGACAGGTGGTTGTGGTTGAGGAGGTTGTGGTTGTACAGGTTGTGGTTGTGCAGGTTGTGGGAGTGTGGGGATGGTTGAGAGTGGTTGTGGGTGTTCTGAGTTAGCAGCGTGGGTAGCAGCATGGCCCGCTCCTGGTGCCACATGACTCGTGCCACCGCCAACACCACCACCACTACCACCTACTACTCCACGCACATTACGCATCCCCATTGTCACAATATCATCATCTTCACTATCAATTTGTGGTGTAGGGCCAAGAGATGTACTCCGAGATTTACTCCTTTTCCTTGGAATAGCATATGGCACACTACCAGAATGCATGTAGCGTCGTACATACTGCCGCTTCACTGGAGAATACTCTCCCTCACTGTCGCCACTAGAACTGCTTTCAATAACTTTGAAATCACTGTCATCATCACTTACACTGCTCACATCAGAGTCCTGTACACGGTGAAATACAGTCAACCCTCCATTTTCGTGTATCTCTGTTTTCGTGTGTTTCAGTTTTCATGCATTTTTTTCGGGGAAAATTTACCTCCGTTTTCATGATTACCTCCATTTTTGTGCTTGGTACGGAACCTGTCCACCAGTGCCCCGCACATACAAAGGCCGTAGGCCGCCACCCACGCACCTCCCACGCACATTGTCATGCAGTCTAGAATTGTTTACGCTTGAGTGAACATCACTCCAGGAGTTTATACAAAACATTTATTAACAATTCATTGTTTTTGGCCCTTGATTATTGTGTGTGACTACTAAATAAGCTACCATGGGCCCAAAGAAAGCTCCTAGTGCCAGTTCTTTGGTAAAGAAAGTGAGGAACACCATAGAGCTGAAGAAAGAAATAATAGAAAAATATGATAGTGGTGTACGTACGTATTGCTGAGCTCGCCAGGATATACAAGAAGGCCCCAACAACCATCGGTTCCATTGTGTATAAGAGAAAAGAAATCACTGAAGCTAATGTTGCGAAAGGGGTGAATACAATAACGAAACAGAGATCACAAACAATAGAAAATATGGAGAAATTGTTGTTGGTGTGGATAAACAAAAACTGCTAGCGGGTGACAGTGTTGTGCAGTCATTAATTTGTGAAAAAGCAAGGCAGTTGCATACCGATATTGTCAAGAAAATTCCTGGAACCAGTGATGTTGATGAATTTAAGGCCAGCAAAGCCTGGTTCGAAAAATTCAAGAAGAGAAGTGGCATACACAGTGTTGTAAGGCATGGTGAGGGTGCCAGTTCAGATAAACAAGGGGCTGAAAAATTTGTGCGCGACTTTAAAGAATATGTAGAGGCTGAAAATTTCAAACCCCAACAAGTGTTTAATTGTGACGAAACAGGCCTCTTTTGAAAGAAAATGCCAAGGAGGACCTACATTACACAGGAGGAAAAGGCAATGCCCGGACACAAGCCTATGAAAGACAGGCTAACTTTTATGTTGTGTGGTAACACTAGTGGGGATTTCAAAGTGAAGCCTTTACTGGTGTATCACTCTGAAACTCCCAGAGTGTTCAAGAAATACAGTGTTGACAAGAGTAAATTGTGTGTGTTTTGGAAGTCTAATGCTAAGGCATGGGTCACTAGGAAAATTTTCCTGGAATGGTTTAATAAAGTGTTTTGCCCCAGTGTGAAGAAATATCTATTGGGCAATAAATTGCCACTTAAGTGCCTCCTGGTAACGGACAATGCTCCTGCTCATCCTCAAGACTTGGAAGACCAAATGTCTAAGGATTTCAAATTTGTAACAGTGAAGTTCTTGCCTCCTAACACCACTCCTCTCATCCAGCCCATGGACCAGCAGGTCATTGCAAACTTCAAAAAACTGTACACCAAAGCAATGTTTGAAAGGTGCTTTAATATGACCAATGACTCTGAATTGACCCTAAAAGAGTTCTGGAAGGATCACTTCAATATCTTCCATTGCATAGGCCTTATAGATAAAGCTTGGCAGGGAGTGACTTCCAGGACGATGAACTCTGCTTGGAGAAAGTTGTGGTCAGACTGTGTCCCAGAGAGGGATTTTGAAGGGTTTGGGGCTGGCCTTGAGGAGGCTATGGAAGTTGTGGAAAGTATTGTGGCATTGGGGACTTCCATGGGGTTGGATGTGAGTAGCCAGGATGTGGAAGAGTTGGTGGAGGACCACAATGAAGATCTAACCACTGAAGAGCTGCAAGAGCTTGAGCTGCAACACCATCAAAACAGATCTGAGGAAATTGCTTCAATGAAGGAGGAAGAGAGATGTAAGGTGCCTTCTTCAGAGATTAAGGAGATTTTTGCATTCATTTGTGGAGGAACATCACCCTGACAAAGATGTTGCAATCCATCTCATCAACATGTTCAATGACAATCTGTTTTCCCATTTTAGGGACATTTTAAAGAGATGCCAGACACAGAGCTCTCTGGACAGATATTTAGTGCCACAGGTGTGCAGTGACTCTCAAGCTGGTCCTAGTGGGATTAAAAGACAAAGAAGGGAAGTGACCCCAGAGGAGGACTTGGTACCTAAAGTCCTTATGGAGGGGGATTCCCCTTCCAAAAAATAGGGTCTCTTCCCTCTCCCCTCCTCCCTCTCTTCCATCCAGCAACATCAGTCTTCAATAAAGGTAAGTGCCACATTCAGTTCATTCATTTGTGCATGTAAATCTATCTTTAAGGCCCCCCAATTTTTTTTTTCCAAACTTCTGGGTTTCTGGAACAGATTAATTGAATTTCCATTATTTCTTATGGGGAAAATGGTTTCAGTTTTTGTGTTTTTCAGTTTTAGTGCATCCCTCAGGAACGGATTAAGCACGAAAATGGAGGGTTGACTGTAGTTTCCTCTTTCGTCCTGGTACAGGTGAACGTGAATGAGACGGCCCAGCACCAGATGTGGAAGGCTGTGGGTCATCTGGGTTTTCATCACTAATTATGTTATCCTGGGCACTGCTTTCGGTAATACCCTCCTGAGAACCATGGAATTCACTTTCACTGGCACTTCCATCGCTGTTTGAACTATCACTTGGGAAGAGAAGGCCTCCAATTCGCCAGGGAGTGAGGTACTTCTTACCGCTAGGCATGGTGAACAATGACTACAAACATGGCGCTCCCACAGTGCACCACTGGGTCCCCGATTTTTTTCATACTGAGCACACCCACCACGCAGACCCATTCTCTCACATGTAGGCCTACCAGCTTTCTCCCGCTTCATTTGAAGCCGCTAGAATTTAGGCGTATAGATACGTCCGAAACATTGACTCGTAAGACGTATATATCCGACTGAAACAGTAGGGTGAGAGGTGAGTAAACGAGGTAAAATTAATAAACGAGAAAGAGAGAATGAGTAAATGAGAAAGGAGAGAGATGCAGAGTTATGTACACAAGCAGACGGATGCATCTGGTTTTGGTTCATACACATAACGTCTCATATTTATGATAATTTATTCTACTGTGGGGTGTATTTATCATGTTTATATGTTATGTTGCGTGTTTTTTTATTTTTTTATTAACACTTCAAATTCATATTTTTATTTCCTTGCAAGTTTACAAAGTGGTTGACATATTGGAGGAAGTATATTTACATTGGTAGATTACAGTGAGGGTTTACAATGATTTGCAGTGCAAAGAGAGCCACTATCATGCCTTGGCATTACGGGCAGTCTAAACCTAATGCATTACTGTCTTGCCAGAGGCGTGCTTACACTACTGTTATAAAACTGCAACATTAACATCTCTCCTTCAGAGTGCAGACACTGTACTTCCAATCTCCAGAATTCAAGTCCGGCCTGCCAGTTTTCCTGAATCCCTTCATAAATGTTACCCTGCTCACACTCCAAACAGCACTCCTATCAAATACAGTAAAACTCAGGTTTTCGTCTGGTCCTAATAACGTACAATTCGGATTTCAACCACTTTTTGGCAAATTTTTACTCCGGGTTTCATACATTGTCTTAGAAATCGTCCATATCAGACGCATCCGCCCGCCTGGCATGCCACCATACCTGACTCGGTCTGCCTCTGTCACTTGTCGAGTGAACAATACTCCGCGTGTTCATCCATTGTTTTTGGTGCTTGTTTATTGAGTGCGACTGCAAAATAAGCCACCATGGGGCCAAAGAAAGTTCAGAGTGCCAGCCTTTTGGTAAAGAAGGTGAGAAACACAATAGAATTCAAGAAAGAGCTTGTATCAAAATACGAAAGTGGCGTACGTGTGGCCGAGCTTGCCAGGATGTATGGGTAGTCCAAATCAACAGTCGGTTCCATCCTGGCAAAGAAAGTAAAAATCAAGGAAGCTGATGTTGCGAAAGGGGTAATTGCTTCAGAGGAGGAGGAAGAGAGAAGAAAGAATGTACCTTCTTCAGTGATTAAGGACATGTGTGCAAAGTGGAGTGAGTTGCAAAGTTTTGTGGAGAATTATTACCCTAACAAAACTGTTGCAAGCCATGTCTGGAACATGTTCTATGACAATGTCTTGTCCTATTTTAGGCAAATCTTAGAGATGCCAGAAACAGACCTCTCT
>WNWK01037667.1:0-18373 GCA_009830355.1 Cherax destructor | reverse complement strand
GAATTACAGTACATAGGGGGGTAACATCAGTATTTTAAATTTAGAACTGCTGGAGACAGCAGTAGAGAACTGTATGTACAGTGGAACCCCGGTAACGAACACCCCGGAAATCGTGACTATGTAAGTAAAATATTGTAAGTGCTTTGAAAGTGTATTTTTGGGGGTCTGAAATAGACTAACCTAAATGACATTTTTCTTAAGGAAGTAAATTGTTCGGTAATGGCACTTGAGCAGGCTTCTGCAATGAATTTTTCGTTAACCGGGGTTCCACTGTATATGGATTTATCTTCACATTTTTTTTTTAAGAGTGATGTATGAAGCCAGTTTGAAATTAAATTAAAGTGTTTTTAGGGCATATTAAGGGTTTAAACTATAAAAAAGGAATTTATAGGCTTTTTTTTAACTGTCAAGAATTGTAGTTTTTTTTTCCAAATTCAGGGGTGGTCTTGGAATGTAACCACTGAGAATTTGGGGGACTACTGTACTACATTCACTTTATCTACTTCTCTTTGATCTGCAATTTTATTTTAGTTCTTCTTCTTCTTTCAATGAACCGGTCATATCCCACCGAGGCAGGGTGGCCCAAAAAGAAAATGAAAGTTTCTTTTAAACCTAAGTACAGTCATACCCCGTGTTACGATGCTGTCATCTTACGTTATTTTCGAAAACCGATATTTATAACGTAAAAAATTGATTGCGATTAACGATGTTTGCTTCGGTAACGACATCGTACCGGACGTGTCCGCTTGGCGCCCAACTGAGCGCGCACTCCAGGGAGCGCCAGTGTGCTATTGTTTACAAGTGAGAGCGACCACCCACCCACACCCACGCATTCATACCAGATATTGTCATTATTCCACTGTTTTTAGTGCTTGCAACTGCTAAATAAGCCACCATGTGCCCCAAGAAAGCTCCTAGTGCCAAGCCTGTGGTAAAGAATGTGCAGGGAGGAAGCATTCATGCAGGGAGTGTAGCATTTATGCAGGAGTGTAACAGGCATGCAGGGAGTGTAGCAGGCATGCAGGGAGTGTAGCAAAGATGCAGAGAGTGTAGCAGAGATGCAGAGAGTGTAGCAGGGATGCAGGGAGTGTAGCAGGCATGCAGGGAGTGTAGCAGGCATGCGGGGAGTGTAGCAAAGATGCAGGGAGTGTAGCAGGGATGCAGGGAGTGTAGCAGGGATGCAGGGAGTGTAGCAAGGATGCAGGGAGTGTAGCAGGGATGCAGGGAGTGTAGCAAGGATGCAGGGAGTGCAGCAAGGATGCAGGGAGTGTAGCAAGGATGCAGGGAGTGTAGCAAGGATGCAGGGAGTGTAGCAAGGATGCAGGGAGTGTAGCAAGGATGCAGGGAGTGTAGCAAGGATGCAGGGAGTGTAGCAAGGATGCAGGGAGTGTAGCAAGGATGCAGGGAGTGTAGTAGGCATGCAGGGAGTGTAGCATTCATGCAGGGAGTGTAGCATTCATGCAGGGAGTGTAGCATTCAAAGAAAAGGCCAGTAACCCCAGAAAAGAACTTGGTACCTGCAGTGTTAATGGAATGGGATTCCCCTTCCAAACACTAGCATACTACTCCACCTTCTCCCCTCCTCCTGTCCTCCACACATCAACAACTCTTCAATAAATGTAAGTGACATGTTATTGTACAATATTTACATGTGTATTTAGGTATTATTCATTAAATTGTGTATTATTTAATGTCAAAAAGTTCTAAAAATATTTTATTTAACTACTTTTGAAAGTCTTGGACAGATTAAATTTATTTCCATTATTTCTTATGGGAATATTGATTCGTTAACGATTGTTTCGCCTTAAAATATGCCCTCTCTGACGGATTAATATCGTAAGTCGAGGTACCACTGTACAGTGGTACCCTGAGTTTCGTACAGGTCCCAACTCGAACAATTATGTAAGTGTATTATTGTAAGTGCTTTTGTAAATGTATTTTTGGGGGTCTGAAAAGGACTAATCTAATTTACGTTATTCATTAACGGAACAAATTCGTTTGGAAACGGCACTCGAACAGCCTTCAGGAACAAATTATGGCTAAAACTCGGGTACCACTGTACATAATGCATACAGGAGAAGGGGTTACTAGCCCCTTGCTCCTGGCCTCTTACAACATACATGGCTTACGGATGAATAATTCTGTTCCCCTTCCCCATGGAGAATTTTTTTTTTTTTTCAACAAGTCAGCCGTCTCTCACCGAGGCAGGGTGAACGAAAAGAAAGAAAATCCCCAAAAGAAAATACTTTCATCATCATTCAACACTTTCACCTCACTCATACATAATCGCTGTCTATTGCAGAGGCTGCTCAGATACTACAGTTTAGAAAAGTCCCTCCAAACTGTCACTATCCCAGACCCCTCCTTTAAAGTGCAGGCACTGTACTTCCCATTTCCAAGACTCAAGTCCAGCTAAATCTATAACCGGTTTCCCTGAATCCCTTCACTAAACATTACCCTGCTCACACTCCGAACAGCTCGTCAGGTCCCAAAAACCATTCGTCTCCATTCACTCCTATCTAACACGCTCACACACGCTTGCTGGAAGTCCAAGCTCTCGCCCACAAAACCTCCTTTACCCCCTCCAACCTTTCGAGGACGACCCTACCCCTCCTTCCTTCCCCTACAGATTTATACGCTCTCCAAGTCATTCTACTTTGATCCATCCTCTCTAAATGACCAAACCACCTCCACAAACCCTCTTCAGCCCTCTGACTAATACTTTTAGTAACTCTACACCTCCTCCTAATTTCCACACTCCGAATTCTCTGCATAATATTTACACCACACACTGCCCTTAGACAGGATATCTCCACTGCCTCCAGCCTCCTCCTCGATGCAGCATTTACAACCCAAGCTTCACACCCATACAAGTGTGTTCATACCACTATACTTTCATCCATTCCCTTCTTTGCCTCCATAGATAACGTTTCTTGTCTCCACAAATACCTCAACGCATCACTCACCTTTTTTCCTTCATCATTTCTATGGTTAACCTCATCCTTCATAAGCCCATCCACTGACAAATCAACTCCCAAATATCAGAAAACATTCACTTCTTCCATGCTCCCTCTCTTCAATGTGATATCCAATTTTTCTTTATCTAAATCATTTGATACCCTCATCACCTTACTCTTATCTTTGTTCACTTTCAACTTTCTACCTTTACACACCTCCCAAACTTGTCCACTAACCTTTGCAACTTTTCTTTAGAATCTCCTAAGCACAGTATCATCAGCAAAAGTAACTGTGTCAACTCCCATTTTGCATTTAACCCTTAAACTGTCCAAACGTAGATATACGTGCACGTGCGTACTGCTCCGAACATAGATCAATGTTTTATTTTTCATTCCTTCAAATTTAGTGTGATATGCCTGAGTCGCCTAGAGATGAGAGAATGGGTCTGCGCCCTCAGTGTGCGCAGTATTAAAAAAATCTGGGACCACTTAGTACCTTGTGGGAGCACCAGTTCGATTGAGTGCCAGCTAGAGCAAATAGTGTGGCAAACACCAGGGATTCAATGATGTCATGTCACATTAACACTCCCCTTTCAAGAGGAAAGTAAAAATAGGTTAGATAAATACATGAGTGGTTGTGGGTGGGTGTGAGTTGGACCTGACTAACTTGTGCTACTAGGTCTGATGCCATGCTCCTTCCTTCAGAGGATGTGACCTGACTAGGTGGGTCATTGGTCTAAGCTGGGGGGTGACATGGACCTGCCTTGCATGGGCCAGTAGGCCTGCTGCAGTGTTCCTTCTTTCTTATGTTCTTATGTATTTGGCAGGCTGGCTGGCTTTGGCTGTCTCTCTATCTGTCTATATCTTTGTCTGTCTATATATCTATCTATATGTCCTATATCTCCGTCTCTCTCTCACATGTACACATAAGTACAGTTATTATACATAGTGTAAATTACCTAGGATAACCCAAAAATTCCAGGCAAAGTGCTATACAATGCTTGTAGATATAAGACATAATAAGCATGGAAACCCCTGGCAAGTAACACGCATCGTCACTTCTGCATCATGTATAATACTTGTTGGCTTACAAGCTGCACTCTGAGACTGAGAGACAAGCAGACGGAAAGACACACACACAGGCAGACAGAAAGACAGATAAGCAGAGTTAGACAGACATAAGCAGAGGTAGACAAACAGACAGACAGACAGACAGATAGACAGACAGATAGACAGACAGACAGACAGACATTGAAAAAGGGAGGGTTCCCTCCAGCACTGCTGACATTTATTAAATGTCACTGGGCTGTCAAGAGTTATCTGACACTTGTCAACACACCATTCTTCAAGGAGTTTCATATACTCCAGGCACACAGGCAGACAGAAAGACAGATAAGCAGAGCTAGACAGACACAGACAGATACAGACAGATAGACAGACAGATAGACCGAGACAGACAGATAGATACAGAGTGAAAAAGCAAGGGTTCCCTGCACACATTCATTCATCAATGTAGTTATATGGCAATTGTCATAACACCATTCTTCAAGGAGTTTCATATGTATTACTCCATGGAATGTCATAACAACATTCGTCAAATTATCAAAGATACTAACAATTATAAATTGCAATTATAAATAACATTATATAAATTAAAATAAAAACTAGAAAAATAGTATATCGGCAATACTTCTGCAAGCGGCAGGCTTGATGTTGCCGTCAGGTGAGCATCCAGCACCAAATTGGCGGGCTTATATCTAGGTAAGTACTGGCCCTAAGTTTTTTTTTTAGCCTATCCTGTTTATAAAAATGCGCTCTTCATTTAAAAAAAAAAAAAAAAAAAAAATTCAAAATATTTGGAGCAGTACGCAGGTGAACGTAGATCTATGAGTGGACAGTTTAAGGGTTAATTCCCCATAATTTAATCTCACTCCTCTCCCCAACACCCTAGCAGTCACTTCTTTTACAACTCCATCTATAAATACGTATATTAAACAACCACGGTCGTCTGGTGCTTGCCTGGTCAACCAGGCTATTGCTGCTGGAGGCCCGCTGCCCCACATATCTGTCACAGCCTGGTTGATCTGGCACCTGGTGAAGATACTTGTCCAGTTTCCTCTTGAAGGCTTCTACACTGGTTCCAGCCGTGTTTCAGATATCTTCTGGTAAGATGTTGAATAATCTGGGACCCCAGATGTTGATACAGTGCTCCCTTATTGTCCCCACCGCACCCCTGCTCCTCACTGGGTTTATTTTACACTTCCTCACATATCTCTTACTCCAGTACATGTATGTTGATGGCAGTGTGCAGATTTGGGACCAGGCCTTCGAGTACTTTCCAGGTATATATTATCATGTATCTTTCTCTCCTCCACTCCAATGAGTACATGTTCTAAACTTGAAGGTGTTCCCAATAATTTAGATGTTTCAGTGGCTTACGGTGAGCCATAAACAATCTCTGTACAGTATTTGTTCCAGCTCTGATATTTCTCCTGCTTTGAATGGGGCCGTCAGCACTGAGCAATATTCTAAGTGGGGGAGCACTAGCGATTTTAAGTGTGTCACCATTGGCATTATTTCCCTTGTTTTGAAAGTTCTCAATACCCACCCCGTCATTTTCCTGGCTGTTGTGATCTTTGTCTTGTTATGGTCTTTAAAAGAAAGATCAGCAGACATAATTATTCCCAAGTCCTTTACGTGTTCCTTTCGTTCTATTTGGTGACCCTGTTGAGTTTTGTATATAGTGTTTCTTTTGAGTTCTTCATTCTTTCCATACCTAAGAAGCTGAAACTTATCACCATTGAACGTCGTCGTTCTCCACTGCTCACTGGAAAACCCTGCTTATGTCTTCCTGTAATTTTTCAAGTGTCCTCTACCATAGTGACTTTCATGTTTATTTTAGTGTCATCTGCAAATGATGATACAAAAGTGTGCCAGGTGTTTTTATCTATGTCTGCTATGAGGACGAGAAACAGCAGTCAAAAGGACAGTGAGGTCAAAAGGACAGTGCCTTGGGGCACTGAGCTTTTGACCTCGCTGATGCTGGATCTTGCCCTGTTCACTAATACTTTTTGTGTTCTGTGTGTTAGGAACTCAAAAATACATCTGCCTACCTTCCCCGTAATGCCCATGGCCCTCATTTTGTGCGCTATCACTCCATGATCGCATTTGTGAAATGCCTTTGCAAAATCTGTGTAAATCACATCTGCGATTTGGTAGTCTTCCAATACCTCCATAATTCTGTCATAATGGTTCAGCAGCTGTGACAGGCATGATCGACCCTCTCTAAAGCCATGCTGGTTCGGGTTATGTTGGTTGTGCTGGTCCATGAACTTTGTAATCTGCCGTCTCATCACTCTTTCAAAGATTTTTATGATGTGAGAAGTTAGGGCTACTGGTCTGTAATTTTTAGCTAGTGCTCTACTACCTCCCTTATGCAAAGGAGCTATGTCTGCACTCTTTAATGCCTCCAGTATTTCACCTAGATCTAAGCTCTTTCTCCAAAGAATACTAAGGGCTCTTGCTAATGGTAGTTTGCACTTCTTTATAAATAAAGCATTCCATGAATCTGGTCCAGGTGCTGAGTAAGTGGGCATGTTGTCCATTTCTTTTTCGAAATCTATGGGATTTGTACTGTCAGTTAGTTGGTCTGCATGGCCTTCTGCTGTAGTGAAAAATATTTCCACATTTTCTATCTTGCTGTCATTTAGTGGGATGCTGAACACCGACTCATACTGTTCTTTTAGGATTTCACTCATTTCCTGTTCATCGTCAGTACAGTAGAACGTCATTTAGCACGAGATTATGTTGCACGTTACCGGTATTGCACGATTTAAGATTTGCGACACATTATCATCTTACACAACGTAAAGATGATATTACACGGTTCGGCAGGAGGGGAAAAATTTTGAGCGCGCGGTCGCCCGCGGTGGGTTAAACCATTGAGTCAGTGGGGGTCCTACTAAGGGTGGCTATGAGCCACATCAAGTGTTTAATGCTGACGAGACAAGTGTTTTCTGGAAGAAAATGCCAACACGAACTTATATCAGTCAGCAAGAGAAAAGTGCACCAGGCTTCAAGACAGCAAAGGATCGCTTCACCTTGCTCCTTTTCGGTAATGCATCAGGTGATTTCAAGTGTAAGCCCATGGTTATTTACTGCCTAAGAATCCTCATGCTTTGAGGAAAAGGGAATTTGTTTTTCCTTCCTGCAAACTGTAAGTTTATTCAGATACATGGGGCCAGGAGCTGAGTCTCGACCCCTGCAACCACAATTAGGTGAGTACAGTTACATACATTATCATACATAGCAGCATATGTGTAGAGACCTAGGATAACCCAAGTCAGTCAATGGAAATACTAAGTCACTCTGACTTTTTTGGGTTATCCTAGGTTCTCTACACATATGCTGCTATTTATGATAATCTTCGTAACTGTATCTGTGTATACATGAATAAACTTACTTACAGTTTGTGGGAAGGAAAAACAAATAACCATTCTCACAAGTAGTCTTGTTGTGGTTCAGCAGACACCACCCGCCTTACCCAGCCACCATGGACCCCACCATCCCAGCATTCGTACGTATTTCATACGCGTCAAGAAGTCCTGGCTACAAGCCAGCTGTGTTTGTGAAGAATAAAGAGAGAATTGTGTTTTGATCTTGAATTAACGAAGAAAACAAAGATATTAGACAAGACATAACCCGTGGCCGTAATGAAGTGTTACTTTGTACACATAAAAAGATGTAAACATAAGTTTGTGTGACTGACTGACTGACTGAATGACTGACTGACTTGACTGACTGAATGACTTGACTGAATGACTGACTTGACTGACTGAATGACTTGACTGACTTACTGAATGACTTGACTGACTTACTGAATGACTTGACTGACTTACTGAATGACTTGACTGACTGACTTACTGAATGACTGACTGACTGACTTACTGACTGACTTGACTGACTTACTGAATGACTTGACTGACTTACTGAATGACTTGACTGACTTACTGAATGACTTGACTGACTTACTGAATGACTTGACTGACTTACTGAATGACTTGACTGACTTACTGAATGACTTGACTAACTTACTGAATGACTTGACTGACTTACTGAATGACTTGACTGACTGAATGACTTGACTGACTGACTGAATGACTTGACTGACTTACTGAATGACTTGACTGACTTACTGAATGACTTGACTGACTTACTGAATGACTTGACTGACTTACTAAATGACTTGACTGACTTACTAAATGACTTGACTGACTTACTAAATGACTTGACTGACTTACTAAATGACTTGACTGACTTACTGAATGACTTGACTGACTTACTGAATGACTTGACTGACTTACTGAATGACTTGACTGACTTACTGAATGACTTGACTGACTTACTGAATGACTGACTGACGTACTGAATGACTGACTGACTTACTGACTGACTTGACTGACTTACTGAATGACTTGACTGACTTACTGAATGACTTGACTGACTTACTAAATGACTTGACTGACTTACTAAATGACTTGACTGACTTACTGACTGACTTGACTGACTTAAAGTTAGACACTCAGTTCAACCATCGACTTCAGTTCAAGAACTTCTATTATCCACCTCAGCCCAGTAGGGCCACAGCATAACTCTCCACTCTCTTCACAATCATCCACAAACACCAGCACCCACAATTTAAGGTAAATACTATTATTTCTATTACATTTGTAGTCTTAGGCAGTAAAAACAACATAATACATCACGATAATGAACTAAAATTACATATTCACTTTTATTTTTGTAAGATCTGTTGGTCTAGAAAAAACTTGTTTGGCTTTTTGGGGACTCCCAGGAACGTAACCCTATTTTTCCCATTAGTTCTTTTAATTATTTAACACGAAATTATCTAACACGACTTTTTCAGAAACGTAACTACCGTGCTAAATGACGTTCTACTGTATACGAATCTCCTCTCAATAATGGTCCAATTCTAGCTTGGATTTTGCATAGGAATAGAAATATTTTGGTTTTCTTGCAATATCCTGTATGGCTCTTTGTTCCCTTTGTACTTCTTCTGTTAGGTATGACATCTTAAGTTTTTTGCTTTAATTCAGTGATCTCTCGGTTAAGACTATCTCTCCTTTGTTCTGTTTGAAACCCCTGACCTAATCCTATTTATTTCTCCACACTGAAACTCTCCTACTCCCTTCAGCTTTATTTCACTTAAGGCAAGGACATCCAGGTTCTTCTCATTCACAACATCCACAATCATCTCTTTCTTATCATTCGCACAACAACCACGCACATTCAAACATCCCACTTTGACGGTTTTCTTCTTTTTCTTTTTAGTAAGTTATACGGGAAAAGGGGTTACTAGCCTATTGTTCCTGGCATTTTAGTTGACTTTTACAACACGCATAGCTTACGGAGGAAAGATTCTTATTCCACTTCCCCATGGATATGAATGGAAAAGTAATAAGAACAAGAACTATTAAGATAAAATCAAAGAAAAAACTCAGATGAGTGTGTTTACATAAACGTGTACATGTATGTGTAGTGTGACCTAAGTGTAAGTAGAAGTAGCAAGATGTACCTGAAATCTTGCATGTTTATGAGACAGAAAAAAAAAGACACCAGCAATCCTACCATCATGTAAAACAAATACAGGCTTCCTTTTTACACTCACTTGGTAGGTCGGTAGTACCTCCCTGAATGGTTGCTGTCTACCAACCTACTACCTATTTTAGTTATGGACATAATTTACAAATTACCTAATGTCAGAATTAGTTTATCAAAACATTCTATTACTCTTATCACTTTACAATATGCTACTTAGTCCCTATTCACTCTACTAACTTCACATCCATTTACTAAAATCCTAATTTTAATTAGCTATACTCTCAGTAAATAGTCTCCTGTTACATACACTAAATATATAGCATCCAGTACCTAGGACAAAAATATTCCAGAACTTCTGACTCAGATTTTTATGAAGGTACAACTTAATTATTTTCACTGGAGTTATATGAATGGTTGTTATAAATATGGTTCTAATCTAAAAAAAGAGAACTGGATTGTAAACTTTTTCACCATGTGAGGATTGACACACATAGGAACACATCATATATAACCAACCTGAAGATTCAAACTGAGGTTCCTGCAGTGATCTCATCGGCGGCATCTGTTTCCGACGGATTATCTCTACCATCAGCGGCTTGTCCAACATCTCAAACTCTTTAGACATCACAATTTGGTTGTAGTTGCTTTCTCGTACAATAAACTGCAAAAACAGAGAATACTCTAATTTTGCAAGAATGCAACAGATATAAATCATGTATTAACTAACTTTGAAGAAATAAAGATAAGTTTATTCTAAGGAGTCATTCAATGATCATTAACCCTTTGACTGTCGCAAGCCCTATTCTGAAACTGTCATTTTATGTCACAAAATATTTGAAAAAAAAAAAAAAAAAAAAAAAAAAAATTATTATTAAAATGTTTATTATTTTTCTGATTGTTTAAATCCCTTATTTTTTTTCGTAACTTATGTGGCCTGTGAGACCAAAGTAAGGTGCAATGTATATAAAACACTCGTTGTATGCATCACAATAATCGCACAAACATTATTATTTTTTTTTATTAACACATCGGCCGATTCCCACCAAGGCAGGGTGGCCCGAAAAAGAAAAACTTTCATCATCATTCACTCCATCACTGTCTTGCCAGAGGGTGCTTTACACTACAGTTATAAAACTGCAACATTAACACCCCTCCTTCAGAGTGCAGACACTGTACTTCCCATCTCCAGGACTCAAGTCCGGCCTGCCGGTTTCCCTGAATCCCTTCATAAATGTTACTTTGCTCACACTCCAACAGCACGTCAAGTATTAAGAACCATTTGTCTCCATTCACTCCTATCAAATACGCTCACACACGCTTGCTGGAAGTCCAAGCCCCTCGCACACAAAACTTCCTTTACCCCCTCCCTCCAACCTTTCCTAGGCCGACCCCTACCCCGCCTTCCCTCCACTACAGATTTATACACTCTCGAAGTTATTCTGTCTCGTTCCATTCTCTCTACATGTCTGAACCACCTCAACAACCCCTCCTCATCTCTCTGGATAATAGTTTTGGTAATCCCGCACCTCCTCCTAATTTCCAAACTCTGAATTCTCTGCACAAACATTAGTATCATTATATTATTTACAAAACTTGTTTACACCAACCAACAATAAAAAAATTGTTTATTATGTACTATTGATCTATAATATATATACACATATATAATGACTGGACACTTTCCATCAACTGCTATTAGCACTTCAAAGCTTGAAGCTGTGTGTGTGTGTGTGTGTGTGTGTGTGGACATCTAAATTTACTGAGTCAGGGTAAGGCAGCTGTCAAAATGACATATTATACTATTACTCACCACCCTCACTGCCTGTCAACCTGTCAACACAAAAGGGGACCCATGTCTTCTTCCCCACAACCTTCTTCCTTTCCTTCCTACCTACCATCCTAGCTTCCTTTCTTCCTTCCTTTCTTACATATTTCCTTCCTTCCTCTCATCTCTTCCTTCCTACTTTCCTTTCTTCCTTCCTTTCTTACTTATTTTGTTCCTTCCTTCCTTCCTTTCTCTCTTTTTTCCTTTCTTAATTCCTTCCTTTCCTCCTTCCTTACTTCTTCTTTCCTTCCTTCCTCTTATCTCTTCTTTCCTTCCTTCCTCTTATCTCTTCCTTCCTTCCTTACTTTTTCTTTCTTTCTTCCTTCCTTCCTTTCTTCTGGTATCCTGGGCATTGCTTTCGGTCACAAACTCCTCAAAACCATGAAATTCATCTTGAGAGACACTTCCATCTGTGTTAGAGCTATCACTGAGGAAGAGAAGAGTCCCAGATGCGCCAAAGAGTCAGATAATTCTTACCGATAGGCATGATGAACAAGGACTACTGAAATGGCATTCCCACAATGCACCACTGGCTGCCCGATTTTTTTATACTGCGCACACTGACCACACAGACCCATTCTCTCACATGTGGGCCTACCAGCTTTCTCCTGCTTGATTTGAGGCAGCTAGAATTTATGCGTATTAATATGTTGGAAACATTGGCTCGTAAGACTTATATATATGACCGAAACAGTCAAAGGGTTAAATATTTCTGCCAATGAACAGATTTGTTTAGGATATTTATTAATGTAGTAGGTTGGTAGTCAGTAACCACCCAGGGAGGTACTACCGTCCTGCTAAGTGAGTGTAAAACGAAAGCCTGTATGTACAGTGGACCCTCACTATTCGAACACTCCAAAACTCACCCTCATTCCAGAATGCTGTTCAAGTGCTGTTACCAAACAAATTTATTCCCATAAGGAATGATGTAAATTAGATGAGTCCATTTCAGACCCCTAAAAATACACTTATAAAAGCACTTAAAAAAATAAACTTACATAAAAGATTGAGTTTTGGAGTGTTCGAATAGCGAGGGTCCACTGTACAGTGGTACCTCGAGTTACGATATTTTTTCGTTCGAGAATGCTGTTCAAGTGCCATTACCAAACAAATTTATCCCCATAAGGAATAATGTAAAATAGACTAGTCCTTTTACACCCCCAAAAATATACTTACAAAAGCATTTAAAAAAATAAACTTACATAAAGGGCGATTTTGGGGACCATCGTAACTCGAGGTACCACTGTATTTGTTTTACATGATGGTAGGATTGCTGGTGTCTTTTTTCTGTCTCATAAACATGCAAGATTTCAGGTATGTCTTGTTACTTTACTTACACTTAGGTCACACTACACATTCATGCAACATATATATACACACCCCTCTCGGTTTTCTTCTATTTTCTTACTAGTTCTTGTTCTTATTTCCTCTTATCTCCATGGGGAATTTGGAACAGAATTCTTCCTTCGAACCCAGCGTGTCGTAAGGGGCGACTAAAATGCGGGGCAAGGGCAGTAACCCCTTTTATTGTATATATTACTAAATGTAAAAGGAGAAACGTTTTCCATTGGGCCACCCCGCTTCAGTGGGAAACGGCCACGTGTTGAAAGAAAGAAGAAGTTTACTGAGTATACCAGGAAAGTGTATGGCAGGGTTATTATTGAAAGAATTAGAGTTAAGACAGAGAGTAGGATTGCAGATGAGCAAGGAGGCTTTAGGTGGTGGGATGGTAGATCATGTGTTTACAGTGAAGCATATTTAGATAAAGGTAGAGAAGTTTTCATTGCATTTATGGATTTAGAAAAGGCATATGATAGAGTGGATAGGGGAGCAATGTGGCAAATGTTACAAGTGTATGGAATAGGTAGTAAGTTACTGAAGGCTGTAAAGAGGTTTTATGAGGATAGTGAGGCTCAGGTAATGTGTGTGGGGAGAGGGAGATTACTTCCCGGAAAAAGTAGGTCTTAGACAGGGATGTTAAGTCACCATGGTTTTTAATATATTTATAGATGAGGTTGTAAAAAGTAAATGCTAGGGTGTTGGGGAGGGGGGTGGGATTAAATTATGGGGACTTAATTCAAAATGGGAGTTGACACAGTTACTTTTTGCTGATGATACTGTGCTATGGGATTCTAAAGAAAAGTTGCAAAGGTTAGTGGACGAGTTTGGGAGGGTGTGTAAAGGTAGAAAGTTGAAAGTGAACATAGATAAGAGTAAGGTGATGAGGGTATCAAACGATTTAAATAAAAAAAAAATTGGATATCTCATTGGAGAGAGGGATTATGAAAGAAGTAAATGTTTTCAGACAGTATGGGATTACTAAGAATATTATGCAGAGGTCTGAGGAGGATTTGTTGAGATGGTTCGGACATTTTGAGAGGATGGAGCAAAATAGGATGACTTTGAGAGTTTATAAATTTTCAACGGAGGGAAGGCGGGGTAAAAGCGCCCAGGAAAGGTTGGAGCGAGGGGGTAAAGGAGGTTTTTGTGCGAAAAGCTTGAACATTCAGCAGGGTGTGTGTGTGCATGTTAGATAGGAGGGGGGTAAATGGTTTTTGGGACTTGACGGGTGCTGGAGGAGCAAGGTAACATTTGTGAAGGGATTCAGGGAAAACCGATAAGCCAGACTGAGTCCCAGAGGTGGGAAGTACAGCGCCTGTCTCTGAAGGATGGGGGGAGATATTTACAGGTTTAAGAGGCATCTAAACTGTAGCATCAGTGTGCCTCTGACAAGACAATGACAGTGTGAATGATGAAAGGTTTCTTCTTTTTTTGGGGGACAGCCAGTGTTATAACAAAAATTTTGCATATTTGTAGCTATAGGAACTGACCTATGCTTGTGAAAGCTGTCTTCTGTTATAAATTAAGTGTAAATTTTTAAAATTCCAATGGTTTTGGAAAAACCAACCTTTTTCATCTGCCTACCACTCCCTTTTGAGAATATTTTTTAGATTCCTTCAACATTTTGTCTTATAGTTTAACATTATGGCTCTTTATCCCCTTTTGCTGGCACCACGAAATCTCATCTATTTTTTCAGTTTCTTTTATATATTTATGTCTTTGTATATTTTTTTAAAAAGGGTACATCATTCCACAGCCGCCGATCTAATTTTAGCCCATTTAGTTTTTCCCCTTTCAAAAAAATTTTATGGTAGGTTTTTTCGATTTAATTTTTTTTTTTAAATTTTTTTTACACAGTTTAATTTAAGCGAACTGTTATCCCATCTCAGCTCAGCCCCATTGCATATATGTAATACCCTCCTTCCCCCTCCCATAGACTTAAAAAAAAATGGTCATGTGGGGGCCATTTCCTACTTGGAAGTAGGGGGGAAAGGAAAAATTTTCTTTGGGGAAAAATCAAAAAACCCAAAAAAAATACAGTGAACACTGGGTTGCGGCTGTTCCTGTTAGCGGCCGGGTTTTTTGGCTCCCCCGGGTTGCGGCCGTTACCCGGTTGCAGCCGTATGGGGCGCGTCAACCCGCCGGGGTGCGCTTCGCTTCAGTTTGGCTGTGTTTTCGGTGGAAGGAAAATTCGCTCCTTCATCCAGACATTTCCTTGTTTTCCATTGTTTTTTTTGGATGCAACTCGAAATAAGTAACCATGTCTCCCAAAAAAGTTCCTAGAATTTTCCGTGGCAAAGAGAGTGAGAAATAAGTGGAATTTAAAGAGAAGTGATTGAAAAAAAAGAGGGGGTTTGTGGAACTTCAGGGTTTGGGAAAAAAAAAACAACAATTACAACCATCCTTCAAAGAAAGAACAAATCAAGGAGGCTGATGTTGCCAAAGGAGTAAATGTGCTTACAAACAAAAATTTCCCCAAAATGGAACAAAGGGAAAAAAATTTTTATTATAGGGGGTTAATGAAAAACAAATAGTGGGAGACAGTGTAGTGGAGTCTGTTTTTTTTGAAAAGGCAAGGTTTTTGCATGAAGATCTTGGAAAATTTTTGCAACAAGTGCTGCTAGTAGTAAATTTGGGGGGCCGGGGTTTGGTTTGAGAGATTTAAAAGTGGCATACATATGTTGTAAGGCATGTTGAGACTGCAAGTTCAGACAAACATTCCGCTAAAAAATTTGTGCAGGAATTTCGGGGCTACATAAAAGTGAAAATCTGAAACCCCAAAAAATGTTTAACTGTGATGAAACGGGGGTTTTAAAAAAAAGCCCCCGGGCCCCCTAAAAGGGGGAAAAAAACCTCCCCAGGGGCCTAGGAAGGAAACTCTCATGTTTGGGGCAATGAAAGGGAGATTTAAAGGGGGAACCCCTTTCTCATAAAACATTTCAAACCCCCGTCCCAAAAACCCAAAATTTTCCCCAAAGAAAAAAGTGGTGTGTGGGAAAAAAAAAAAAAGCATGGGCAAAGGTCAATTTTCAAAGTTTTTAAGATGTTTTGCCCCTGGAAAAAATACCTTCAGGATAACAATTTGGGACAAAGGGCCCTTTGGGGACTGACAATGCCCAAATTTCCTCCAGACTTGAAGCCCAAAAGTCTGGGGGCTTCAAATTTAAAAAAGTGAAGTTCCCCCCCAAAACCCCTCTCTTCTCCAGCCCATGGGCCCCGCAGGTCATTTAACCAAAAACTATACACCAAAGCAGTGTTTCAGAAGTGCTTTGAAATGCCCCGGGGAACTGAATTCCCTTTTGAGAGTTCTGGAAGAATCACTTCAATGTCTACAACTGCATAGGCCTTATGGTAAGGCCGGAGGGGGGACTACCAGGACTTTAAACCCTTTTTTTAACCACTGTGGCCGGATTGTGTTGAAAAAGGCCCCAAGGGGCCAAATTTTGGGGAAAAACGAAAACCGCCGTTTTTTATTACGTATTGGGACCTGTCCCCCCGCTCCCCGCCGGGGGACGCAGGCGCCGCCAATGAAGCGTTGTTTACCATTGAGAGAACATTACCTAGGGGCTCTTTCAAACATTCACACTACATTTGGTGTTTTTTTTTGCTTTAGTGATTGTCACTGTGAAATAAACACCATTGGTCCAAAAAAGCTTCCCAGTGGCACCCCCGTGGTAGCATTCATGGAGGGAGGAAAATTTTGCGGGGGTAGCAGGCATGCAGGGGGTTTAGCATTCATGCAGGAGTTTTTTTTCATGCAGGGGGGTAGCAGCCATGCAGGGAGTTTAGCAGGTATGCAGGGGGGTGTAGCAGGTGCAGGGGGTTTACATTCATGAGGGGGGTGTAGCATTCCCTGCAGGGGGTGTAGCATTCATGCAGGGAGTGTAGCAGGCATGCAGGGAGTATAGCAGGCATGCAGGGGGGGGTAGCAGGCATGCAGGGAGTGTAGCAGGCAGAGGGGGAGACATGCAGGGAGTGTAGCAGGCATGCAGGGGTAGCAGGCATGCAGGAGGGGAGCAGGCTGGGGAGCGTGGGGCATGCAGGGAGGGGAGGGCGCAGGGGGGGAGCAGGGGGGGGGAGGATGCAGGGAGTGAGCAGGCATGCAGGGGGGGATTATGCAGGGAGTGAGCAGGGGGGCAGGGGGTGTAGCAGGCATGCAGGGGGGGAGGGATGCAGGGGGGGGAGCAGGCATGCAGGGGGTTTAGCATTACGGGAGTTTTTTTATGGGGGGTTTAAATGCAAAAAGTGTGGGTTTTTTCAGGGGGTGTAGCAGACATGCAGGGGGTGTAGCAGGCATGCAGGGGGTGTAGCAGGCATGCAGGGAGGTAGCATTCATGCAGGGAGTGTACAGGCATGCAAGGGGGTGCAAGCATGCAAGGAGTGTGGGCAGGGGAGGGGGCACAGGAGTGTAAGGGGGGGGGGTGTAGCAGAAAGCAGGGGGGGTAGCAGGCATGCAGGGAGGTAGCAGGCATGGGGGGGGCACACCCGGGAGTGTAGCAGCCATGCAGGGGGTTTGCAGGCATGCAGGTAGTTAGCAATTCCCTGCAGGGAGTGAAGGCATGCAGGGAGTAAGGGGGGCAGGGAGTTTACAGATGCAGGGAGTTTACATTGATGCAGGAGTTTAAAGGATGCAGGAGTTTAGCCATGCAGGGAGTGGGAGCGCATGCAGGGAGGTAGCAGGCATGCAGGGAGTGTAGCAGGCATGCAGGGAGTGAGCACATGCAGGGAGGTAGCACATGCAAGGAGTGTACAGGCATGGGGAGTGTAGCACATGGGGGGGTAGCATTCATGCAGGGGGTTGCACATGCAGGGAGGAGCAGGCATGCAGGGAGTGCAGGGGATGCAGGGGGAGGGAGGGAGAGGGGGGTGGGCATGCAGGGAGTGGGGATTTTTCCCGGGGGTGGGAAACCTCCCCCCCAAAAAAAGTTTAATTGTGATGAAACAGGCCTGTTTTGGAAGAAAAAGCCCAAGAGGACCTTCATTAATTACTCTATCTTCCCGATGCCTGCAACTCTTCAATAAAGGTAAGTAAATGTTTTATATATCTTCTTTTTAAAATTTTTTTTTATGTGAATATTTTTTTTTTGGGAAAGGATTAATTGTATTTACATTATTTCTTTTTGGGAAAAAATGGTTCGAATTTCTAAACTTTGTGTTAAGTACTAGCCCTGAACGGATTAATTCGATACCGGGGGGTTTTTAAGAGGAATTTTGAAGGATTTGCAGCTGCGACCCTGTGCCTGTTGTGAAAATATTGTGACAGGGGGAAAACCTGGGGTTGGAGGTGAGTGGTAAAGTGGAAGAGTTGGTGGAGGACCACAGTGTAGAGCTAACCACTGAAAGCTGCAACCCTGGTAGTGAAACTTCATAAGACCAAAGTTCAGGCAATTGCTTCAGAAAAAAGGGGGGGGAAAAGGAAGAGAAGGGGGTTTTTGCAGACATAAAGGAAATTTGTTCTATGTGGGCTAAGGTGCAGACATTTGTTGAAAAACACAATCCCCCCAAGCTGAAACAAGCCATATCTGCAACATTTTTTTTTTACAAAACCTTGTCCCACTTCAAGGAAATGTTAAAAAAAGGGGCCCCCAAAAACAGCACTTGGACAGTTATTTTTTGCGCGGTTCAGTGAC
>WNWK01037666.1:0-18373 GCA_009830355.1 Cherax destructor | reverse complement strand
AACAAAGTAGCAATTGCATCTCTCGAAAATGACAGGATGGATAATGAAACCCTTAAAAACCGGGGATGCCAACCCCTTTTGACATTTTTACAGATCGCTTGTTCTATCTAGGCGGGAATATTGGCACAACTGCACCTTTAAAGGCGCGTAAAATGCTGTTTGAAAATTCAAGAACCTTCACCACAAAATGCGATAAACCACCCCTCTGGGAACGCTTGAAGTTCCAAAACCTGACTCTCTAGAACGCAGGCGGGAGAGATACATTATTATAACATGGAAAATTCTCGAGGGCTTGTCCCAAACTTGCACAAAAAAAATCACTCTGAAAGAAAAAGACTCGGCAGGCGATGTAAATCCCCAATGAAGAGCAGGGGGCACTAGCACTTGAGGACAACACAAAAGTGTCAGGGCCCAAGAGTTCAACTGCCTCCCAGCATAAAACAGGGGAAAACCCAACCCCTAGCTGTCTTAAAGAGCACTGGACGGCACCTAGACTGGTACCTGCCCAAACCAGGCTGGGGTTTCTCGTTGGACTGTGTGCGGCCCAGTAACAGCCTAGTTGATCAGGCTCGATCAACAGGGGGCCTGGTCAAGCCGGGCCGCAGGGCTTTCCCCCCTGGAACTCTCTCCAGGTATACCCAGGTAATAGACAAAAATAAATGTGCACAAGAAAAATATTATTTACTTCAGGTTGGAAAAATGGAAACGATAACAAATAAAATAAAAATTAAACAAAAAAATTAACAAAAACCCGACTCGGAAATCTTGCTGATAAAAGAGTCACATGGAACACATAAAAATAAAGAACAAAAATTTTACACTAGGACACAAGAGTCTTGAACAAAAAAAAAATCACTGTAGATGAGGATATATCTCAACACACGCAAATGTCTAAACACGCAAATGTCTCAACACACGCAAATGTCTCAAACTGTCTCTATAACAGGATGTTGAATGAAGATGTTGAAGGGGATCAGGTATAGTGTGGTATGGGGTGGGTGTCAACTCCTTACACTCGCAGAATCTCAATGAAAAATAATGCTTACCCAGGGACCTACACACCTAGGCTTTCTAAAAGTTTCGCCCAGAAAACAAGTTCTCTTGACCTGGTGTGTAGGCAGTAAAATAATGATAGAACCCAATATATGGGTAGATTAATGGCACACATTGCTAATGGCATCAGGCTTTGTGTGGGTTGTGGCGAGTGGCTGACAGTGTCTTAGTTGAGCTCGCGTCTCAGCGCTCAATGGCTGATACCCCACACTAAGCCTGGTGGCTTAATATGCCACAATTATACCACAGGGATGGTAATTATCACTCTTACTAGCGTTTTACTGGTAGCACAGAGCAGTACAACACATGGAGACAATAACTTCAAAGATGATCTTTCTTGGCTTACTTCTCTCTCAACTGGGTTAAGCTGGCTTAAGCCTTCAACACTGGATAGACTGGGATGGCTTGAATACTTGTAACTATGCACACAGCAGTAATGAAGCAGGCTGGGTGGTTGGCTTAGGTTGGCTGGCAGACTTAGGCTCTTCCCTACAGACTGGCTTAAGAGGCCTGGCTTAATTTGCAAAAAAAAAAAAAAAAACTGGATCAACTCCACGTAGGTTAGCAAATAAGCACGAAGCAACTAACCAGAATGCTCTGTAGACAAGGCGGGAGTATGCTCTGTAGACAAGGCGGGAGTATGCTCTGTAGACAAGGCGGGAGTATGCTCTGTAGACAAGGCGGGAGTATGCTCTGTAGACAAGGCGGAGTATGCTCTGTAGACAAGGCGGAGTATGCTCTGTAGACAAGGCAGGGAGTGCTCTGTAGACAAGGCGGGAGTATGCTCTGTAGACAAGGCGGAGTATGCTGGATTTTAGGCCTCCATGTGGGTCACACACAATGTCCGCCTGGCCTGGTAGAAATAATACCCTTATATCTGCGTAATCTTCACAATCACGCCCACACCACTGTCACCATTTGTCATGGGGGTTCGTCAGGAGATAAATGGAGTAAGAAGTACACATGTTGGATGTCTTGGAGGTGTATAATTAAGAGTCTTGAGGGGTAGCCCAGGCCTGGTTGTCGACTCTGCTATGCCTAGTAGGAGACTGAGGATGAATGCTGTGGCCTACAGCTCACATGTGAGGGTCTCGCTACATCACAGCTTGAAGGAATCCTTACTATAAATAGCTGGGATTATCTAAGTATACTACACAAGTACACTGTAACACTACTGACAATTGTGGACACTGTTGTCTGGGTGGACAGTGTTATCAAGGTGGACAGTACACAACTAGAACCATCACACACAGTAAGACACAGAACATAGTTTAACACTTACTGAGCCACTTAAGTTGATGTAGTGTGGAGGTGACAGTGTGACGTAGCTGTGACAGGAAACAGCCAGCATGGTAGTCACTCACCACAGCCAGCTGGAGCCGCGACAGCTGGTGACACTTCTGTAGCAGCCTCAGTCCATCACCAGTAAGACAACCCTTGAACCACTCCAGGTGACTCCTGTACCAGGATAAAACACTGTTGAACACCTCACTCTGACTCACCACCTACACTGTATATTACACTAAGTGGTAGTGAACAATGTTACACTGTATATTACACTAAGTGGTAGTGAACAATGTTACACTGTATATTACACCAAGTGGTAGTGAACAATGTTACACTGTATAATACACCAAGTGGTAGTGAACAATGTTACACTGTATATTACACCATGTGGTAGTGAACAATGTTACACTGTATATACAATAAAATAATTTACATAAATATAACTGACCGTACATGGATATAATATGGAAGACTTGCTTCAACACAGAAAGATACAACATAATATTCACCTGTAAAATCCTAGAGGGACTAGTCCCAAATCTACACTCAGAAATCACTGCCTACGAGAGCACAATACTGTGCAGGCGGTGCAACAACCCCACAACGAACAGCAGGGAAGCCACGAGTACACTAAGAGACAACACAATAAGTGTCAGGGACCCAAGACTGTTCAACTGCCTCACAGCATACATAAGGGTGATTACCAATACACCCCTAGCTGTCTTTAGGCCTCTGACTGTTTTCAAGACCACTAGCTGTCTTCATGACGCCTAGCTGTCTTAAAGACCAATAGCTGTCTTGAAGACCCCTGGCTGTCTTGAAGACTCCTCTTGTCTTCAAGACCCTTGTTGTATTCAAGACCCCTTGTTGTTTATAAGACCCCTAGTTGTCTTCAAGATCCCTGTGTGTCTTCAAGACCCATGTCTTCAAGGCATCTAGCTGTCTTGAAGACTCTTGTTGTCGTCAAGACCCCTGGGTGTCTTCAAGACCCCGTGCTGTCTGCAAGACTCTTAGCTGTCTTGAAGACCTTTAGCTGCCTTCAAGACCCCTTTCTGTCTTCAAGACCTCGCTATGTTTTCAAGACCCATTGATGTATTCATTCTCCTAGCCGTCTTCAAGATCTCTGTTATCTTCAGTACCCTTGGCTGTTTTCAAAACCCGTGAGTGTCTTCAATACCTCTCCATGTTTTCAAGACTCCTAGCTGTATTCAAGACTCCTAGCCGTCTTCAAAATCCCTATTGTCTTCATGAGGCCTGGCTGTCATCAAATTCCCTAGCTGTCTTCTAGACCCTGGGCTGTCTTCAAAACCCCTAGCTGTCTTGAAGACACCTTGTTTTCTTCAAGAACCCTAGTTGTCTTCAAGATGCTTAGCTGTCTTGAAGACCCCTAGCTTCTTCAAGACCCCTGTTGTCTTCAAGACATCTGGCTGACTTCATGACCCCTTTCTGTCTTCAAGACCCTTGGCTGTTTTCAAAACCCTTGTTATCTTCAACTACTCTGGCTGTCTTAAATACTCCTAGCTGTTTTTTAAAGCCTCTGGCTGTCTTCAAGACCCCCTGGCTGTCTTTAAGACTCTTAACTGTTTTCAAGACTCCTATGTGGCTTTAAGACTTTTAACTGTTTTCTAATCCTTGGACTGTCTTCAAGACTCCTGTCTGTCTTTAAGACCCCTAGGTTTCTTCAGGACCCCCTGGCTGGCTTCAAGACTCTTGGCTGTCTTCAAGACTCCTTGGTGTCTTCAAGACCTCTAGCTGTCTGCAATACCCCTGGCTATTTTGAAGACCCCTGGCTCTTCAAGATCCCTGGTTGTCTTCAAGACCCCTAGCTATCTTCAAGACCCCGTAGCTGTCTTCAAGACCCCTTGCTGTCTTAAAGACCCATGGCTGTCTTCAAGACCCCAAACTGTCTTCAAGACCCCTAACTTTTTTCAGGATCCTCTGGTTGTCTTCAAGTCCTCTAGATGTCTTCAAGACCCCTAGGTTTCTTCAATACCCCTGGCTGTCTTCAAGACCTCTGGCTGTCTTTAAGACCCCTGGCTGTCTTCAAGACCCCTGGCTGTCTTCAAGAGGGAGCTGAGCAGACACCAAAGTCAGTACCTGACCAGCCGGGCTATGGTTCGTACATCAGTTTACGTGTGGCCAGCAGTAACAGCCTGGTTGTTCAGTCCGTGATCCAACGCGAGGCCTGGTCACAGACCGGGTCGCGGGGGCGCTGACCAATGAAACCCTCCCGGTAGGTGTTACTATCTTATTTTACTCACTGATACTTTTACTATCTGATATTATTCACTTACATTACCATCTAATATTTCCCTCTGATACTACTCTATATTATTCTTATTAATATTATTCTTTGATATTATTATTTGATATTTATCACTGATATTATTGAAATTACTCCCTGATGCCACTGATATTTCTCTCTAATATTACTATTTATTATTACTCATTGATATTATTCATTGATGTTACTGTTTAATATTGATTATTGATATTACACTCTCACATTAATCTTAGAAACTACTCTGATATTACTAATATTACTATGTTATATTTTTCACTGATATTACTCTCTAACTCACTAATATTACTCTGTATTATTACTTTGTGGTTTCACTCTTGGATATTTCTTTGATATAAATATATGAAATTACTCACCAATATTACTCAGATATTACTCTAAGATGTTACTCTGTGATATTACTCTCGAAAATTACTTTCTGATATTCCTCTCTGATATTGTTCATTTAAATAATTCACTGATATTTCTCGTTGACATATCTCTCTTATTATTATCCGATATTACCCTGTGATATTATTTTTTTATATTACATGATATTTCTCTGTTATTACTCTGATATTGATCAATTATATTCTTTTCTGGTTTTATTCACTGATAATACACAATGGTATTCACTGACATTACTCTCTGATATTACTCGTAATATTACTGTCTATTTACTCCCTGTTGATTATTTGTTATGTAAGTCAGTGATAGTGCTCATTTATATTACACTTTGATATTACTATCTGATATTACTTTTGCAATAATATTTATTTTAATTATAATTCACTGCTGGTACTTGTTGATAATACTCTCTGATATTACTCACAGATATAAGTCATATTACTCTGTGACGTTACTTGCTTATATTATTCACTTATATTACTTGCTGGACATTTAGGGAAGATAGAGCAGAATAGGAAGACTTGGAGTGTGTATAACACTGTAGTGTAGTTAAGGTGGGGTAGAGGTTGTCCTAGAATGACTTGGAGAGTGTATAAGACTGTAGTGTAGTTAAGGTGGGGTAGAGGGCGTCCCAGGAAGACTTGGAGTGTGAATAATATCGTAGTGCAGTTAAGGTGGGGTAGAAGACGTCCTGGGATACCTTGGTGAGAGGCAGTTAGATGCTTAGACATCTAAAAAGTATTAACTCCAATTACACTATTAACACCAACAACAATGTAACACTAACAACTATGCTAACACTAATGTTAACACCAACAATAATGTTGTGGAAATTGTGTATGGACTGCCTCCTTGTGAGCTGCTCATCCTGGCAAGTACTGTTGACACAGACACCCTGAGATTAGTCGTCTCAGTTGAAATTCCTAACTACATGCACGAACAAATGACTGACTTACTTGGTGGTGGAGAATATGCTACTAGAAATCCCCTGATTCTACCCAAGCAAACCTAGATACATCTAGTCCCTCTCTTCAAGACACCACGTGCAGTGAAGGACTTATTCCTGCAAGTATTCAGATATTCGCCACCCAGCTCTCGTGAGAGAAGGGTGTGCTACTCTGGTCTCTGGCCCCTGGTCTAGACTGTGAGCAACTTTATTTTCACTGTCATGGCGGCGGTGGGCAGACGCCGCATCAACACCGTCTGCATAGACATGGTTACAGGAGTAATCCAACCTGCTGTGGCGGCTACAGTAATACCTACTATTCTTCGTGATATATACAACATTGATATGGAGGAACTGTATGGAGTGGCACTAAATGGCATGAACAGGATCTTTGTGAAGTTGTTAACGGCTGCAGCATATGAGACATTGGTAGAGCGACATCAGGACAACGTCTACACGGTCAATGCGACATTGCAGGTGCAATTAAAGGATGTGTCGCGCACCTACACATGGGTAAAGGTAAAGAATGTGCCTTTTGAGGCAGATCAAATGGATGTGGGACGTGTCTTCAGCGAGTATGGGACAGTACATCTGGCAACGGCAGGAAAGTGGAGTGTGGGACCCATGGAGGGTCTTCCTGAGGGATCTTTCACCTTAAAGATGTCATTACGGAGGCCCATTCCATCTTACATCATTATGGCTGAGTTTCGTACGCAAGTGTACGTGACTTACGCAGGACAAAGGAGGACGTGCAGGATATGTGGGAATTTTGATCAAGTAGCAGCGGATTGTTTGCGGAGAGGTGCTCAACGAACCGCTGAACGCAAGATCCCGACAGAACCACAGGGAAAGTATGAGGGGACGGCTGGTGATGAGGGACAGCAGCAAAGGACCAGGAGCTGGAGTGAAATAGTGAAGGGTGTGGCAGAACCGTGCCACCCATCAGAGCCTACTTTGGAGAGAGAGGTGAATGAAAAGGAGGTTGAGGAAGTACCTGTGATAGAGGAAGGCATGGATGTGCCTCTGGTGGAAGTGATTCAGGGATTATTGGATGATCCATTACAGGTGTTGCATGTTGGGGATGGGGCAGATTTGGTGGAGGAGGCACGAGTTGGGATTGACTCGGGGCAGGAGAGTCCTGAGGTAGCAGCATTGGTGCGTGAGTGCGTCAATGTGGAGGTGCATCAGAGTGATAGTGGGGACATGATGGATGTGGGGAGCGGGTCGCGGAAGCGATCTGGCACGGTCGAAGATCATGATGATATCTTGACACCGGCTCAGAGGGTCACGAAGAAGCCTTTGGTGGAAGTGAAGGGGAATGACAGGGAGGGAGTTGGCAAGAGATGATGGTAAGGATGCTGCTATGGGCAGCAAAAGTGTGAGCAAGGGGGGTGGTAAAGGAAGGATAATGTCACAGTCCGTGCAGAGGTCGAAAGGTAAACCCACTCATTTATATTCCAGTGTCTAACTATTAATGTTAATGGGTTGAGGGCAGAGGTCAAGCGACGGTGGGTAGAGGGAACTTTGAGACGGTATGGTGTGCAAGTGGGGTTCCTACAGGAGCACAATTATAGATGTGGACGTGAATTATGTTTGCAGGGATATGAGGTGTATGCAGGGTCTTCAGGGAAATTAAAAGGGGGTGTGGCAGTGGTCATTAGCACGTCAAGCCCCTTTGTTCTACGAGCGTGGGAGGAGAGTGGGGGGGGCAGGGTGGTAAGGGTGGAGGGGATTGGGGGGTGTGAAGGTTTGTTTCGTAGGGGTTTATATGCCGGCAGAGGCTTCTCGAAGAGTGAAAATTGATTTTTTAAACGATTACATGGTGGGGGCATTGGGAGGTTTGCCGGGCATGGCAATATTGGGAGGGGATTTTAATAGTGTAATTAGAAAAAGGGATGTGGAACCTAGGGGAGCGGGTTGTGAGTTGGGGGCGTTGAGGGATTTATTGAGTAGTGCAGGTTTTAGGGACGTAGTGGGAGGGTTTTTTTTTGTGGAGTATACTTTTGTTAGGAAGGGATATGCGGCGCGTTTGGATAGGGTATATGTGACGGGGAGGGTGATTGTAGGGAGGGTGCAGACTTTTGATGTGGGATTCTCGGATCATAGGGGTGTTCTGGCAGATGTGAGTTGGGAAGGGGTGATTAGGTGGTATCAGAGTTATTGGAAGCTGAATGGTAGATTATTGACTGGCATGGGTAGGGCGGATGATTTTAGGAGGTGGTGGGGTCATTGTGGGAGCAAAGGGGAGAGGATAATAATGATTTGGTGGAATGGTGGGAGAGCTGTGCGAAAATAGGAATTAGGTAATATTATCAGAAGCTGGGGCGAGAGGAGGTGTTCTGGAGGTATGGTCTACAAAAGTATCTTGAGGGGTTGTTGCAAGGTTGTTATGAGCGTGGAGGAGTGCAGGTGACGGATGAGATTCGAGGTTTGAAAGAAAGACTGAGGGATTTGCAAAATGAGAGGTTTGATGCGTGCAGAGTGAAAGCGGGTATGGATGATGTTTTATGGGGTGACAGACCATCACGGTATGTTGTGGGCAGGTGTAGGGGGCGCAGAGAGGCTATGACGATAGACTACCTGGATGTGGAGGAGGATTTGGAAGGATTCAATAGGGGTCAACGTTTACGGACGACTGAGGCGATGGGAGTTTACGTAGATAAGTGGTTTGGCGTATTTGCGGAGCAAGGGTGGGGGCAGGAGTGAAGGTGAGATTGTAGAGGAGGGTGTGGTAGGGGTTTTGGGGGACAAGGACAGGTTGTGTCTGGAGGGAGAAATAACAGAGGAGGAGGTGTGGGAGGCGGTGAATGGAATGAGTAGGGAAAGGCGCCTGGTATGGATGGTATGGTGAATGAATTTTATAGGGTACATTGGGATAAGTTGAAGGAATGTATGGTGGCCTTGATGAATTGTATGAAAGTAGGTGTAGAATGGGGAGGGAGCAGGGCATGGGGGTGGTAGTATTAGTTAAGAAGAGTAATCAGGGAACATGGTGCAGAATTATAGACCTCTGGTAATGATGAATGCAGATTATAAAATCTTTGCGAAGGTTTTGGGGAACAGATTGAAGAGAGTATTGCAGAAGGTGATAGCGGAAGGACAATGAGGGATACCAGGTAGGTGTATGATTGAGGGACATGAACGCATCAAGGGATTTATAGAGGGGCTGGGGAAGGAGTATTAGCGTTGGACTGGAAGGGGCATATGATAGTGTGGAGAGAGGATGCTGTATGCAATCATGAGGAAACAGGGGTTTGGTGAGGAGGTAGTTAGGTGGGTAGAGATGGTGTATTCGGGGCTACTGTGCGCGTGCAGGTGAATGGGAAATTGGGAAGGGTGGTACGAATGGATAGGGGTTTGCGACAGGGATGTCCATTATCCCAGATATTGTTCGCGTGCATGCAAGATCCCTTTTACAGGATGATTGTGAAGAATGTGGGGGTGGGTGGGATACAGGCAGGGAGGGGAGGAAATGATATAGTGGGGTACGTGGACGATACCACGGTGCTGGTGAGAATGGAAGAGGATTGAAGATTATTGGGGGCTCTAAGGGTGTTTTGTGCAGCTACGGGTATGAGAATTAATGGGGCGAAATCGCGTTTGTTGGAGGTAGGGGCATGGATTGGAGGTAGATTGGCTGAGAGATATGGGTGGATTATTGTGGATAGTCTGAAAATTTGTGGTATTATGTATATGGGTGACAGTATGGAGGCCAGGAGGTGAACTCTGGGAGGGTGGTGCAACTAGCGCTAGATAGGTTGACGAGTTGGAGGGCGGGGATCTTTCCTTGCATCAGAGGGTGATAGCGGTGAACGTGCTGATCTACAGTAGACTGTGGCACGTGGCAGTGGTTTACCCTCTGATGCAGGAAAGATGTGAGAGGGTTGGAGGTGAGGGTTTTAAGTACATTTGGGCTTTCGGTAAACACTGGTTGAGGAAGGAGGTGGTTAGGAAGAGAGTGGAGTTAGGGGTTGGGGCTTATTTGGGTGGAAAGGAGGTTGATGTGTTTGTTTGTGAAACGGTGTATGGTGCGGCTGGGAGGCACTGAGGGGCTACTGTGGGAGCGGTGGAGCGGGAGGTGCGCAGATGGTGGGGGGTGTATCGTTGGGGACGTGTTGGGATATATTGCGGCATTTGGTGATTGTGAGGAGAGTGCAAAAGTGAAGGCTAGTGTTTTGGAGGGTCGCGTGTGGGGAAGGATGGGATTGGAGGGGTGGCTGAATACCTATGTATGATTGGGGATTGATCTGGAGGGGTTTGAAAGGTATGAGGATTAGGGCTGGGGATAGGGAATTAATGTATAGGTTTCTACATGGGGTGGTGGCAGATAAGGCATTGTTATGTCTGATGGGCATTGTTCAAGATGGGTGCTGTAAAAGATGTGGGTCGCAAGAAACAGTGATGCATGCTATATATTTTTGTGAGGAACTGGGGGTGGTGAGAGAATGGATAGGCAGGGTGTTGAGGAAAATGGGGGTGGGGGTATTTCAGTACTGAGGGCTATGAGTATGGATATACGAGGGTGGGTGATAGAGAACGCAGGGGTTTATGGTATTTAATGGTGGATTTTGTGTGTGTGTCCTGGAGACTGAGGGAGCAGGGGGTGGGGGAAAGGATTAGAGCTATGGGGGCACAATGTATAGGAGTAAATGCAGGAATCGGGTGGTGTATGGGAGTAAATGGGAGTCTGCATTTTCTGATGAGTATAGGAACATGGTTTTGCGGGATGTATTGTAGACGTAGAAGGGGCTTGACGTGGTAGGAGGGTAAGCTCATCCTGGTTAAGGTATGACGAGTGAGCGTGGAGTTTTGGATGTGTATTAGGGTGTAGTTCTAGGTGGGGGAGGTGTGTCTGTTGGGTCATAGTGGGAGAGGGAATTTAATTATCAAGGTAATTTTAGCGGTTGTGGGGAGATAAGGGGTTTAGGGTATGTGTGCATGGAGGGGGTTGGGATGACTAATGACGCATGGGGGTGGCTTTTCAAGTGGGGGAAAGGGTTTTGATTATAGGGGTTAATCTTTTGTAAGGGGTTTGAGTGGGTTTACCTGACGATTTTTCTTGGTCGAGAGGCATGGGTCTGGAGTATGAGTATGGGGAGCTTCTCTGTTGGATGATGACGTAGGGAATACAAAATATTAGCCTCATGTATCTGTTTTGTATCGTTAAACGATCATAAAAAGGGTTTCACATTGTAATTAACATTGTGCGTTGTGTACGCATACGTGAAAAGTATAGTATTTCCTATACGTGTTATTTTTATTGTGGGTACTGTTATGTTTACTTGTATAAAACCTGTGTGTTGGATAATATTACGTCATATAATTGTACCGAGTAAAAACAGTTGTAAGTTAAAGTTTACTGAATGAGAAGTGGTGACGACTATCAGTATAGTGTGTTAGGTTAGATATATTTTTAGTATGATGTATGATATTACCTTGTTCAGAACAACCGGATTTTATAAATGTTCATGTTGTAACTGAGTACATTATCAGTTACGCCTTTTTGCGTATTAACTATATGAATATATGTTGTTTGTTAATATGATGTTCTGACAGGTTTGTTAATGTAGTGGGAGGAGGGTTACCTTATAAGAGAAGGAATAAGGTACAGGGTTTGGGCCTGCTTTAGTTTTATGTGTTTGGTAGATATATTTGCATGTGACAAAGATGCACCCTTGTTACAAAGGGTATTGGTTTGTTTCAAGTGTATTTTGGCATTATATATAAGTTATGCTCTTTTATGTATGTCACGTATAAGGTTGTAAGTCATATAGGGTGCACGGGAATAATTGGATGTCATGTATCTAGTGTTGCGGTATTTGGCATCTAATGGTGTGGCATTTTTCATTGATATACAACATTGTAGTAAAAATTTTAAATAAAAATTAAAAATTATATGTCACAAGAATACACGATTTCAGTTGAAAAATAAGTTTATTTGAGCTTAAGTTATTCTGTATCAGCTATAATGTGGAGTAAAAATATTTGAAAACAACTGAAATGAAATTAGGTGGAGAATTAACATAGCAGCCACCATGTTTTGTTATACTTTGTGAGGTGGGATGCATAGTAAAGTTTGAAAACAGTCGTCAATATTCTTATGCAGTATTACTAGTTTCTTGTTAGTTCATTGTGTATTTCATCATTGCACGAAGTAGTATGTCTTATGAAACAGAATCGTTTCATATTTGTATACCAATTCTATGTATCATGTATGTTAAGTTTTTTAAATAAAATATATAAAAAAAAAAAGTATTCAGATGGTATTAGTATCCCTGCCTGCACCTTAAAGGTCCCTGAATTCAATGGGTATTCCCTAAGCAATATTTGTGCAGTGACACTAACTTCTAGACTAATACTTAAGAGGAGATGCCCGCAAATATTACCGTGTAGTGGAGTTCGCCCTCAGAATACCACTGGCCAACTATACTAAGAGAAATGAAAGGTATTGTCTTACTGCCGGGGTCTGGATAGAGACGAATATCCTCAATACTTCAGGAAGCCTCTATGATTCTTTGTTATATCGGCCAAGTATTTTGAAGACACATGGGGCACCGAGCTGTACCTCCCGGCACCTTGTTGTCACCATGGTGTCTCGTCCAAGAAGGAGCAGCTAGGGTCTCTCTGACCCTCTTCTGCCCTCGTTCAAGCATTGGGTTCCAGTTCTCCTTATCTAATATAACCTAATATTCACCTATATTAAGGCCTAAGCCTACCTATGTTAAGGTCTAAGGTCAAGGTTACCTCACTAATTATAATATTAGTTACTAACAGTATAATCCTACCTAAACCATCCTTGAAGGTAAATCTATCAATTAGTATGTACAACTCTCTGCCTCCGCCATGTCGTGTTTGTTTGGGTGGATGTTAAGGGCTCCTAAATATTATTTACAGTGTATCCATCCATGGAATTTCTTTGGGACTAAATTTCACAAATGTTAACACCAACAACAACGTTAACACCAGCAACAATGTTAATACCAATAACAATGTTAACACCAACAACAATGGTGACAAAACCAATGTTAACACCAACAACAATGTTAACACCTACAACAATGTTAACCCCAAAGCAATAATGTTAACACCTGCAACAATGTTAATATTAAAAACAATGTTAACATGTTAAACCCTGTCATAGTTTATTGTTAAAACGAGGTTTTCACTTAATATTATACTCAGGGTTTCTTTAATAATAGCTAAATTAAAGATTCCTCTAGTTTATAATATTAAATGACTCTATATTATATGGCTCTATAACTGGGTATTGTTTGTGAATATGTTTAGGAAACTAGATGATTTAAAGAGTGAAGGTGGGAAGTACTGAGCAGCTCGTTTGTCTCCCCCTTCTACACCGAGTAGAAGTCAAACCTAGCCGTTCTACTCAGGTCAGTTCTCTCTCACCCTGGTATGGTGAGCATACCCTCAGAGGCTCTCCGAGACTCTTCAGTTCTCTCACCCTTGGTATGGTGAGCATACCCTCAGAGGCTCTCCGAGACTCTTCAATTCTCTCACCCTTGGTATGGTGAGCATACCCTCAAGAGGCTCTCCGAGACTCTTCAGTTCTCTCACCCTTGGTATGGTGAGCATACCCTCAGAGGCTCTACGAGACTCTTCAGTTCTCTCACCCTTGGTATGGTGAGCATACCCTCAGAGGCTCTCCGAGACTCTTCAGTTCTCTCACCCTTGGTATGGTGAGCATACCCTCAGAGGCTCTACGAGACTCTTCAGTTCTCTCTCACCCTTGGTATGGTGAGCATACCCTCAGAGGCTCTCCGAGACTCTTCAGTTCTCTCACCCTTGGTATGGTGAGCATACCCTCAGAGGCTCTACGAGACTCTTCAGTTCTCTCACTAAACTAATTAGTGGTCTATAGGCCCTTATCGTAACACAATGTTAACATCAAAAACAATGTTAATATCAAAAACAATGTTGGCATCAAAAACAATGTTAACACTCCAACAAGAAAGTTAACATCAACTGCAATGTTAACACCAACAACAATGTTAACACCAACAACAATTTTAACACTACAACAACGTTAATACCAACAGCAATTTTAACACTACAACAATGTTAACACCTACAACAATGTTAACACCAACAATAATGTTAACACCAACAATAATGTTAACACCTGCAACAATGTTAACAACAATAATGTTAACACTAACAACAATGCTAACAACAGCTACAATGTTAAACATTTAGTGTGAAGACAATGATAATATCATATACAGTAACATTATTAATATTAACAATGTTCTTACAAAGATAATGTTATCATATACAGTAACTGTGGAAAATATGGGTATTTTTCCGAAAGTTATACTCGATAAACTTTCCAGTGTGAATAGATATCATTAATGTGTTACTGTTGGTTTAACATTAACTGAGTATAAAAAGAGAACCAACAGATTAGTTCGCATGCGCTGGGCAGAGGGAAGGAAGAAGGTATGGGCAGTGAGCGTTGGGTAGGCCTCCTGTAGTGGGCCAAATGTAGGCAGTGGCTAATAATCGACTTGATTCGGTCGAAACCTTGATACTAGGTGTGGCTTCGTAATATGAAATGACGGGTTAATCTCGGTGAATAATGGGAGGACGTTAAGTCCAGAAACCATTGTAATTTAATGGTAGAAGGGAAAGAAGTTGGAGGTGCCGGATTAGGAACGCCACTCGACGCTGCCATGATGGAAATGAACAAAGTCATCATTTCCATCTCGACTCATCGACTTCAAACTTTAATGGATCGACTACTAACGAGTGTAATTTAATAGGACATTAAGTCGCCTTGTGAACTGAAGAGAAATTGGTGATGTTAATATCACGAGGAAGAATAGGGCAGTGATATTCGGCATCATTCTCCTGACGACCATGTTAAACCCTCAGATTCCTGTCGAGGTGTAGAGGTGTTAAGGAGCCAAAACTCATTTATCAGGACAAACCAACTAACACCATCATCCTCCCGGGAGAATAATTTGTGTCTACCGAGGAACGGAATCAGTCAGGGAGGAAAGACAAGGAATGTGCCTCCTCCCCCACAGTTAGTAACCTTTATATTTATGACAAACTGATACTGGCCAGAAGTATGTTATAATAAGAGATACTTGGGTGCTTCTACGATCTCCAGCGACCATCAATAATATTGGGTAAGTGATGGTCTTATCGTGTTGGTGTGTGTACTCTCTTTCCCCTCTTTCTAATCAGTCCATTTACATATACAGCCCCACAACTTTGTAGCATCTACGTTGGTCGATCTACTGTAATTTATAATACTGGTCTAGGATAGTAAGTGTATCTCATGACTTTGTGCAAAAAAGAACTAAGCAGGTTAAACCCAACAAGAGCACCGGCCCAGATAACATCCCGTCTAAAATTCCAAAAAAGATGGTGCCTCTGAACTGGCAATCCCCATTACTCACATAATAAATTTGTCCATCACCACTAATACAGTACCAGAGGGGTTCAAGGAGGAGGTTACTCCTATCTTCAAGAAAAATAGTAGGTCCGATGTCAGCAACTATGGGCCCCTGTTAGTATACTCAGTGTAATATCCAAAATTATAGAGAGGGCGGTGTACTGTAAGTAGTTAAGTATCTTAATGACAACAACATTATTCATAGTTACCAATCAGGCTTTAGGAGCTCTTACTAAACCCACACCTCCTAATTAATCTGATGGATTACATGAAACTGAAATGTCGATGGGAACCTCATAGGAATGGTAAATTTAGACTTGCAAAGGCCTTCGATACTGTCAACCACAATGTATTATGTAATAAACTTCAAAATCAACAAAACAAATAGAACCACTGCCGATAGCATGTGGAATTCCCAAAAGTATATTCTGGGTCCCTTATTATTCCTGTGTTATGTAAATGACATGCCCATCAGTGTCAAGTGCAAACTCCTACTGTATGCGGATGACAGTGCTCTGTTAGTGTCAGGTAAAGACCCACAAGATATAGCTAATGTATTAACACTGGAACTAGAGTCCTGCAGCAAATGGTTAGTAGACAACAAACTATCGTTACATCTCGGAAAACAGAAGCCATACTCTTTGGCACGAAATATAAACTGAGAAGGGTAAATAATTTTAATGCCCGGTGTAATGGGGAATCCATCATTTCCCAGTTTCCTCAGTAAAATATCTGGGAATCCCCTTTGCCCCATGCATGTCAGGAGAATTGATAGGGAACAGTGTAGAAAAGAAAGCGAATGCCAGACTGAAGTTCCTCTACAGACAAGCACAGTGTCTACCTACTGAGGCCCCGCAGGACCCTATGTCTAGCTCTTATACAATGTCATATTGACTACGCTTCTCTTCATGGTACTCTGCCTTGACAAAAAAACTGAAAGATAAACTGCAAATCACCCAGAACAAAATGGTAAGATTCATCCTGGACCTGAGCCCAAGAAACATGTAGGCCAGGATGAATTACAACATTGGATATGCTGAATATTGAAGACAGAGTAAAACAATTTAAAATTTGGGAATCAAGTTTATAAATTCTCACAGTGTCCAGAATATCTTGCTGCCAATTTTGTCAAGGCTGGGAACCCAAAACAGTCATAGTACTAGGGGAGAGAGCACAACTTTGTAGTACCCACAGTCAGTGGCCAGGCTTCAAACACCTTTTATTGTACAGCAATAAAGGAATGGAACAGACTGCCTGCCCTGTCAAAGCCAGTCATAGCATGAACCAGTTCAAGAAGGAACCAAAAGGTACCTAATGAATGTAGCGACAGAAAGGGAGGAGAATGATTTTTATTTTTTTTTCTAACATACATGTAAATGTAAATAACTCTTTTTTCCTTATTCCTATATACATATATCCTTATAATATAATAACATATATCTCCTACAATGTATAATATTAAGGTACTAAAAGGACCCCAATGGAAATAAGTCACTCTGACTTTTTTGGGTTATCCCAGGTTTTCTACACATATGCTGCTATGTTGATGATCTATGTAACTGTATTTGTGTATACCTGAATAAACTTACTTACTAATGCGTGTGTTATCGAGGCGCCCTTGGTGTTACCAGGGCGGATTAAGTTTTTTCACACGCCTCACGAGGTGCGGTAAATATATTGGCGGTTACCTTTCGTTGAATTATTGTATGTAAGTGTTGTAAACCATACAGGCAGTCTCATAATTCCCCACAGTAACATTACTAACAATAATGTTAAGATAAAATATTATCATATTCTGTAACATTATTAAGCATTAACAATAGCCCGGTGGCCTGGGTGGCCCAGTGGCCTGAGGGGACCTGGTGGCTAGAGCTCTCGCTTCACACACGGGGGGGTTCGATTCCCGGCGGGGAAACATTTCGACGTGTTTCCTTACACCTGTTGTCATGTTCACCTAGCAGCAAATAGGTACCTGGGTTGTTAGTCGACTGGTGTGGGTCGCATTCTGGGGGGCAAGATTAAGGACCCAATGGAAATAAGACAGACAGTCCTCGATGACCCCCTGACTTTCTTGGGTTATCCTGGGTGGGTAACCCTCCGGAGTTAAAATCCGAAGAAATCTTATCTTATTATTTAACTCACCGAGGTTGTACAAGTGCAGCAGGTTGTTAGAAGTGGTGGTATTGCTAGCATGATAGTAGTGGTGGTTCCAGTATCAGGCGTGTACACTGATGGTGGTGAGGGCAGCCAGCAGGTCGGCGGTCCAGGGGGCACCACGGACAGTAATCTCCACCTTGCGGGAGCTGAGGGGGTGGTAAAGGGGAAACAGCGTAAACTTCTCACGTCCATCACGTACGTGTTTTTTCTTCAGTATTGAAGAGTGATATTTGTTGACAATTACTGGAGACATGTTAGTGTTGTCAAGGAGGTCGAGCCACTGGTTATTGTGTCTCATACCAGACTCTTGTAGGAGGTGAACCACTTCCCGTGCAGGTGCCTCAGGTACCTGATCCAGTACCAGGTGCAGCAGCCCAGCTACATGTATCAGAACATTCTGGTACTTGTTAATGTCTACCACACCTGACCTGATGTCTCTTCTAACACTTCCCTAATACTGACAGGTGAGGCAGGTGTAGCTGACCTGATGCTCTCTTCTAACACTCCCTTGATACCGACAGACGATGGTGTCATTGCTGCTCTGATGTGCTGTTTTAACACTCTCCCAAAAACTAAGAGACTGGCTGATGCAGCTGAGGCTGATGTACCTGAGGCTGAGTAGCTGGGGCCTGTTGTAGGTGGAGAATTTTGTAGGTTTTATTAAAATTCATTTTCAATATAGAGAGCAGCAAAGTAATCTTGTATTCCCTTATGAGGAGCTGAGTACCGTTCCTTGATCCCCAGCACCGTCCATGTTGGTCTTAAACAAAAGGGAAAGCTGACAAAACTTCTTTATAAGGTAAACTCAATTGTTTACAGGTTG
>WNWK01037665.1:0-18374 GCA_009830355.1 Cherax destructor | reverse complement strand
TTGTGGTGGTGATGGTGTTGGGGTGTGGGGTGTGTGGTGATGGTGTTGTGGTGGTGGTGATGTTGTTGTGGTGGTGTTGTGGTGGTGGTGTTGTTGTGGTGATGTTGTGGTGGTGGTGGTGTGGTGGTGGTGTTGTGGTGGTGTTGTGGTGGTGGTTGTTGTGGTGATGTTGTGGTGGTGGTGGTGGTGTGGTGGTGGTGTTGTGGTGATGATGTTGTGGTGGTGATGATGTTGTGGTGGTGGTGTTGTGGTGATGATGTTGTTGTGGTGGTGTTGTTGTGGTGGTGGTGTTGTGGTGATGATGTTGTTGTGGTGGTGGTGTTGTGGTGATGATGTTGTTGTGATGTTGTGGTGGTGCTGTTGTGGTGATGTTGTTGTGGTGATGTGGTGGTGGTGGTGTTGCTGTTGTGGTGGTGGTGTTGCTGTTGTGGTGGTGGTGTTTTTGTGGTGGTGGAAGCATCAGATAAGATTGTATGTTGGTATCCATGTTTCCTTGTCATAATAGTTTGTCTATGGTGATTTCAAACACAAAATTTATAAGTTGTGTATATTTAAACACCTTTGTAGTGGTACCACCAAATAATGTTATTTACGTTGTGGTTTCTAAGTGAGGTTATTGTAAGAGCGGCTGGCTGGCTGGCTGGCTGGCTGGCTGGCTGGCTGGCTGGCTGGCTGGCTGGCTGGCTGGCTGGCTGGCTGGCTGGCTGGCTGGCTGGCTGGGAGTCCTCCCCAACACGACTCCAAGATGGTGCTACACACTTTACAATTATCTATAAAATCACAACGAATATAAGTTGAAAAGAAGAACACGAAGTAAATTTTCGAAAGAGCGGGAAATAGGAGGGGAAGGGGGAAGAGGGGGAGGACGGGGAGAGGAGGACCTGGCGACGACGTCCAGACGGACAACAAGTATGGCAAGGACAAGCCAGGATCCGGGTGGAGATGAGCTGGAGAAGTTATGATGTCTGCCACCAGAGCTTACCTTAACAACCAACTACAAGCACCAGCACCATATCATCATCATCATCATCATCATCACCATCATCAGAAGAAGAAACAGCAGTAGCAGCAGCTGGAAAATGAGAAGCAGGGAGGGTGAACGGGAGAAGAGAGGGGATATCTGGCCCTGTTGATAGCCTAAGGCAACTGATACTGCTGGCTCACACACTCCCTAGTGCTTTCCCACGCACCACCACCACCACTAACAACACCAACACTAACGCCAACAACAAGCTAACAAAAGTGAGAATTGTACTCAACAAAACTCACCAGCAGTATAATTATTATTTGAGCCTCACTTTACTAACAAATATTGAAACCTTACTAACAAACATTGGAGCCTCACTTTACTAACAAACATTTTGAGCCTCACTTTACTAACAAATATCTAGGCACCGTAACAACCAAATCAGAGAAGTAATGAAACTAGAGAAGTGCTAAAGAGAGTTATAGAGCAGCAGCCTTCAGTAAGATTACGGTGTAACGGCTCTCACAATATGGACAAAAGAGCTGATTACCAAAATAATCAAATGTATCTTCAGCTTTCTAATAAATGTATTTTTAAGCCCATAGTTGTGTTTCTTAAGAGCAGAGTAATTTGCTTTATCCTGCAGGGTACTCGTCGATAACTTGTGAGGTCAGCGCCACAGCGGCCAGGTCCCACACCAGACCCCTCCACTTTTATTATTATTATACCTTTGATGGCTTTCTGTAGTTTTTCTACTCCAACAGCCTGGACCTGGACCGAGAACCGTGTGTGAGGACTCTGGAAGCAACAATGTAGGAAGATCTTACATTCACATATCAAAATAAAATCACAACTGCAATGTTAACAAGAACCTTCAGAACAAGACATGCAGAGCCACTGATGATGCTCTTTATTATTGTACACTAACAACCACTTAAGACAGGTCAAACATTATTGTACACTAACAACCACTTAAGACAGGTCAAACATTATTGTACACTAACAACCACTTAAGACAGGTCAAACATTATTGTACACAAACAACCACTTAAGACAGGTCAAACATTATTGTACACAAACAACCACTTAAGACAGGTCAAACATTATTGTACACTAACAACCACTTAAGACAGGTGAAATATTATTGTACACTAACAACCACTTAAGACAGGTCAAACATTATTGTACACTAACAACCACTTAAGACAGGTCAAACATTATTGTACACAAACAACCACTTAAGACAGGTCAAACATTATTGTACACTAACAACCACTTAAGGCAGGTGAAATATTATTGTACACTAACAACCACTTAAGGCAGGTGAAATATTATTGTACACTAACAACCACTTAAGGCAGGTGAAATATTATTGTACACTAACAACCACTTAAGACAGGTGAAATATTATTGTACACTAACAACCACTTAAGGCAGGTGAAATATTATTGTACACTAGCAACCACTTAAGGCAGGTGAAATATTATTGTACACTAACAACCACTTAAGGCAGGTGAAATATTATTGTACACTAACAACCACTTAAGGCAGGTGAAATATTATTGTACACTAACAACCACTTAAGGCAGGTGAAATATTATTGTACACTAACAACCACTTAAGGCAGGTGAAATATTATTGTACACTAACAACCACTTAAGGCAGGTGAAATATTATTGTACACTAACAACCACTTAAGGCAGGTGAAATATTATTGTACACTAACAACCACTTAAGGCAGGTGAAATCACAAATCTGGAGAATGTTGAGAACTTTCACTATCAGTATCAATTCAAACATATAAATTATCCCAAAGCCTAAAAACAAATTTTCGATGGAGAGACCACGAGAGAGAGAGAGAGAGAGAGAGAGAGAGAGAGAGAGAGAGAGAGAGAGAGAGATAATGTTAGGTCCCTTCTCAAGTGAATCTTTACACGTCTCCAGATAAAAGTGCCAAAGTGGCACTTTACTCTTCCTAACATATTCCAGTATAAGTGTGGTAGTGGTGGTGGCAGAGGGCTGGTAGTGGTGGTGGCAGAGAAGGGTAGGTATAAGTGTGGTAGTGGTGGTGGCAGAGAGGGCTGGTAGTGGTGGTGGCAGAGGGCTGGTAGTGGTGGTGGCAGAGGGCTGGTAGTGGTGGTGGCAGAGAGGGCTGGTAGTAGTGGTAGTGGTGGTTAACATCAACAGATCCAGTGCTCTGTATGACGCATGTACACCTCAAGCGCACATTGCTAACATTGCCACTTAAGTGTAAGTTTATTTGCTTAAAGCTTATCGACTGCATACAAACTTAGTAGGTTAGTTAAGTTATTGTAACACTGTTAGGTACAATTGTCAATCATAGTTTGACTGCAAATTTATGATTGTTCTGAATATATTTTTATTATTATGTAAAACCAACTATTCAGCTTAACCTTTTTTTATATTTTAGCACTGATGGCGTCTGAGATTCCCAAACATCTGCAGAAATAAATGGAAATGTTTACCATGGGCTTTTGTGTGTGTGTGTGTGTATATATATATATATATATATATATATATATATATATATATATATATATATATATATATATATATATATTTGTCGTGCCGAATAAATAATACTTGCAATTTTGGCTTAAATAGCAACGCTCTTCTTGCCGAATAAGGCAAGCTAAAATTTGTGTATGCAATAATTTTGCAACCTAACGAAAAAAAAAAAATAATTGAGTTTGTTTATTATTAAATTACAGTGGAACCTCGGTACTCGAACTTAATTCGTTGCAGAAGGCTGTTCGAGTGCCGATCTGTTCGAGTACTGAACGAATTTTTCCCAGCGACTTTGCGGAGTATTTTCGTATGGTATTTATGATTGTAGTCTCATTTGGTCTCATTTGATAGAATGAAAGATATATTACAGAAATGGAGATGATTTTGAATGATTACTTTTGCTGATGTTCAAAAGTAAACAAATCACATCACGCGTCCAATACACGTCAACTAGTGGGTCTAATATGCTTTCACAAATGCGCTGATATTATTTATACCATTTTTCAATAATGCAGTAGTCTGCATAACAGTAAATCTTTTATTTTTTGTGTGAATAATAATTCAAAATTGAAAGCAAGCGTAATATAAGAGGGGCCCGAAGTGGGAGGAGCCATAGGAGAGGGAGGGGCCAGCAGAAGGAGCATTCAGTATCTGATGAGTCGTCTTGATAGCTGGATACTAGTGGTGGCGTGAATACAATGTTGTGTAATTACGCTAATATTAGTAATAAAGGTTATCTATCACATTTATTCCAACTTGATATCAGAAACACGATAGATAACCTAGAAGCACAATAAAGACGCCAAAATTAATAATAAAAGACATATTATATGGAGAGGCAGAGGCGGTGTTTACATCAGGGCAAACACACACTGGTGGCTAGCGCTCTTGCTTCACGCACGGAGGGCCCGGGTTCAATTCCCGGCGGGGCGGAAACATTTCGAAGTGTTTCGTTACACACACACATACATACAACAGGCCTAGTGTCTAATCGACATGTGCCTAGGACAAAATGTAACTAACACTAACCAATTTACTTTTTGGTTGACTGTTATTATTAATCTTCTTAGGCACCATGGTGACTTATTTATACAATATATAAAAAAACACCCAAAAATGCGAAGAAACACGAAATAGTATAGAGTGAAGTTGAGCGGAGTTTTGGACTGAGACAGCTGCGGGAGACTGACGCACATGTTCTGGCAGCACATGTTCTGGCAGCACATGTTCTGGCAAACGGTCGACTACCCAGCGATTTTTTTTACCGAACAAAGCATTTGAGTACCAAATTGTTCGAGTATGGAGCTGTTCGAGTACCGAGGCTCCACTCTATTGTAAACTTGTATAAAATATATTAAATTGCGCTTGTTATAATAAGGTTAGGCAAGTTTCCTCATGTTCTTTTGGTACAAAATCTTTAATTTTTATATTAACATAATTAAAAAAATATATCTTTAAATGTATAAGAGAAATTTTTAGAAAAGACTTAATTTTAAATGAGTTCTTGCTAATTGACCAGTTTTACCTACTCGACACGACACACACACACAATCTTTTCTTTCTTCTTTCAACAAATTGGCCGTTTCCCACCGAGGCAGGGTGGCCCAAAGAGAAAAAACAAAAGTTAATCTTTTTAACTTTAGTAATGTATACAGGAGAAGGGGTTACTAGCCCCTTGTTCCCGGCATTTTAGTCGACTCTTACGACACGCATGGCTTACAGAGGAAGAATTCTGTTCCACTTCTCCATGGAGATAAGAGGAAATAAGAACAAGAACTAGTAAGAAAATAGAAGAAACCCCTGAGGAGTGTGTATATATATGTTTATACATGAATGTGTAGTGTGACCTAAGTGTAAGTAGAAGTAGCAAGACGTACCTCAAATCTTGCATGTTTATGAGACAGAAAAAAGACACCAGCAATCCTACCATCATGTAAAACAAATACAGGCTTTCGTTTTACACTCACTTGGCAGGACGGTAGTACCTCCCTGGGTGGTTGCTGACTACCAAACTACTGTCTAGGACATACACACACACACATTTTTTTATTATTTTTTTTATTACACATCGTCCGTTTCCCACCAAGGCAGGGTGGCCCGGCAAAGAAAAACTTTGATCATTCACTCCATCACTGTCTTGCCAGAGGCGTGCTTACACTACAGCTACAAAACTACAACATTAACACCCCTCCTTCAGAGTGCAGACACTGTACTTCCCATCTCCAGGAATCAAGTCCAGCCTGCCGGTTTCCCTGAAACCCTTCATAAATGTTACCTTGCCTACACTCCAACAGCACGTCAAGTCCCAAAAACCATTTGTCTCCATTCGCTCCTATCTAACACGCTCATGCACGCTTGCTGGAAGTCCAAGCCCCTCGCACACAAAACCTTCTTTACCCCCTCCCTCCAACCTTTTCTAGGTCGACCCCTACCCCACCTTCCCTCCACTATAGATTTATACACTCTCGAAGTCATTATATTTCGTTCCATCCTCTCTATATGTCCAAATCACCTCAACAACCCTCCTCAGCTCTCTGGATAATAGTATTGGTAATCACACACCACCTCCTAATCTCCAAACTACGGATTCTCTGCATTATATTCACACCACACATTGCCCTCAGACATGACATCTCCACTGCCTCCAGCCTTCTCCTTGTTGCAACATTCACAACCCATGTCTCACACCCATACAAGAGTGTTGATATAACTATACTCTCATACATTCCCCTCTTTGCTTTCATGGATAAAGTTCTCTGTCTCCACAAGCTCCTCAGTGCACCACTTACCTTTTTCCCCTCGTTAATTATATGATTCACCTCATCCTTCATATACCCATCTGCTGACACATCCACTCCCAAATATCTGAACACATTCACCTCCTCCATACTCTCTCCATCCAATCTGATATCCAATCTTCCATTATCTAATTTTTTGGTTATCCTCATCACCTTACTCTTTCCTATATTCACTTTAATTTCCTTCTTTTACATACCCTACCAAACTCATCCACCAACCTCTGCAACTTCTCTTCAGAATCCCCCAAAAGCACAGTGTCATCAGCAAAGAACAACTGTGACAACTCCCACTTTGTGTTAGATTCTTTATCTTTTAACCCCACACCTCTTGCCAACACCCAAGCATTCACTTCTCTTACAACTCCATCTATAAATATATTGAACAACCATGGTGACATCACACATCACTGTCTAAGGCCTACTTTTACTGGGAAATAATCTCCCTCTCGCCTACATACTCTAACCTGAGCCTCACTATCCTCGTAAAAACTTTTCACCGCTTTCAATAACCTACCTTTTATTCCATACATTTGCAACGTCTGCCACATTGATCCCCTATCCACCCTATCACATGCCTTTTCCAAATCCATAAATGCCACAAACACCACTTTACCCTTTTCTAAATATTGTTCACCTATATGTTTCACTGCAAACACTTGGTCTACACACCCCCTACCCTTCCTAAAGCCTCCTTGTTCATCTGCTATCCTGCTCTCCGTCTTATATATATATATATATATATATATATATATATATATATATATATATATATATATATATATATATATATATATAAAATATATATATTATACACACACACACGCGCACACACACACACACACACACACACACACACACACACACACACACACGGTCAGTTCTCTTTTCAAGCTCCGCTATACAGTGCTTTTTTTTTTTTTGTAAATGTGATTAAGAGACTTGAACCAAGTGTGTACCATGTACCGTGAGACACATGAACCACGTGTGTACCATGTACCGTGAAACACATGAACCACGTGTACCATGTACCGTGAGACACATGAACCACGTGTGTACCATGTACCGTGAAACACATGAACCACGTGTGTACCATGTACCGTGAGACACATGAACGTGTGTACCATGTACTGTGAGACATGAACCACGTGTGTACCATGTACCGTGAAACACATGAACCACGTGTGTACCATGTACCGTGAGACACATGAACCACGTGTGTCCATGTACCGTGAGACATGAACCACGTGTGTACCATGTACCGTGAGAGACATGAACCACGTGTGTACCATGTACCGTGAGACATGAACCACGTGTGTACCATGTACCGTGAGACACATGAACCACGTGTCTACCATGTACCGTGAGACACATGATCCACGTGTGTACCATGTACCGTGAGAGACATGAACCACGTGTGTACCATGCACCGTGAGACACATGAACCACGTGTGTACCATGTACCGTGAGAGACATGAACCACGTGTGTACCATGTACCGTGAGAGACATGAACCACGTGTGTACCATGTACCGTGAGAGACATGAACCACGTGTGTACCATGTACCGTGAGACACATGAACCACGTGTACCATGTACCGTGAGACACATGAACCACGTGTGTACCATGTACCGTGAAACACATGAACCACGTGTGTACCATGTACCGTGAGACACATGAACCACGTGTGTACCATGTACCGTAAACACATGAACCACGTGTGTACCATGTACCGTGAGACACATGAACCACGTGTGTACCATGTACCGTGAAACACATGAACCACGTGTGTACCATGTACCGTGAGAGACATGAACCACGTGTGTACCATGTACCGTGAGACACATGAACCACGTGTGTACCATGTACCGTGAGACACATGAACCACGTGTGTACCATGTACCGTGAGACACATGAACCACGTGTGTACCATGTACCGTGAGACACATGAACCACGTGTGTACCATGTACCGTGAGACACATGAACCACGTGTGTACCATGTACCGTGAGACACATGAACCACGTGTGTACCATGTACCGTGAGACACATGAACCACGTGTGTACCATGTACCGTGAGACACATGAACCACGTGTGTACCATGTACCGTGAGACACATGAACCACGTGTGTACCATGTACCGTGAGACACATGAACCACGTATGTACCATGTACCGTGAGACACATGAACCACGTGTGTACCATGTACCGTGAGACACATGAACCACGTGTGTACCATGTACCGTGAGAGACATGAACCACGTGTGTACCATGTACCGTGAGACACATGAACCACGTGTGTACCATGTACCGTGAGACACATGAACCACGTGTGTACCATGTACCGTGAGACACATGAACCACGTATGTACCATGTACCGTGAGACACATGAACCACGTATGTACCATGTACCGTGAGACACATGAACCACGTGTGTACCATGTACCGTGAGACACATGAACCACGTGTGTACCATGTACCGTGAGACACATGAACCACGTGTGTACCATGTACCGTGAGAGATCTTTCCACTTGCTATTACATTTTGGTTGTAATTTTATACAAACGTTTACACAACATTGGCATCATACAGTGTTAACAAACATGTGTTGTATTCAAGAGTACCAAATAATATAATAATAAAAACAGCAATCATACACACCACCGAAAAAACACGCCATAAAATCACCTAAAACAAACTCTGCTAAACACCTGCTAAAACGAGAACTACTAAAAAAAAACTGTTAAAACACAAAAATAACAACTGCAAAAATGCACAACTGTATAGTATGACGTCAAGGTACAAATATATGTGTGTATGTGTGACGTCAAGGTACACAAGTGTGTGACGTCAAGGTACACAGGTGTGTGTGACGTCAAGGTACACATATGTGTGTGTGTGTGACGTCAAGGTACACAGGTGTGTGTGACGTCAAGGTACACATGTGTGTGTGACGTCAAAGTACACATGTGTGGTGACGTCAAGGTACACAGGTGTGTGACGTCAAGGTACACAGGTGTGTGTGTGTGTGTCTGTGTGTAACGTCAAGGTACACAGGTGTGTGTGTAACGTCAAGGTACACAGGTGCGTGTGTGACGTCAAGGTACAGAGGTGCGTGTGTGACGTCAAGGTACATAGGTGTGTGTGACGTCAAGGTACATAGGTGTGACGTCAAGGTACACAGGTGTGTGACGTCAAGGTACACAGGTGTGTGTGTGTGTCTGTGTGTAACGTCAAGGTACACAGGTGTGTGTGTGACGTCAAGGTACACAGGCGTGTGTGTGTGTGACGTCAAGGTACACGGATGTGGTAACGTCAAGGTACACAGGTGTGTGTGGTAGCGTCAAGGTACATAGGTGTGTGTGTGGTAACATCAAGGTACACAGGCGTGTGTGGTAACGTCAAGGTACAAAGGTGTGTGTGGTAACGTCAAGGTACACAGGTGTGTGTGTGTGTGTGTGGTAACGTCAAGGTACACAGGTGTGTGTGGTAACGTCAAGGTACACAGGTGTGTGTGACGTCAAGGTACACAGGTGTGTGGTAACGTCAAGGTACACAGGTGGTGTAGTAACGTCAAGGACACGGTGTGTGTGACGTCAAGGTACACAGTTGTGTGTGTAACGTCAAGGTGCACAGGTGTGTGACGTCAAGGTGCACAGGTGTGTGTGGTAACGTCAAGGTACACAGGTGTGTGTGGTAACGTCAAGGTACACAGGTGTGTGTGGTAACGTCAAGGTACACAGGTGTGTGTAGTAACGTCAAGGTACACAGGTGTGTGTGACGTCAAGGTACACAGGTGTGTGTGGTAACGTCAAGGTACACAGGTGTGTGTGACGTCAAGGTACACAGGTGTGTGTGGTAACGTCAAGGACACAGGTGTGTAGTAACGTCAAGGTACACAGGTGTGTGGTAACGTCAAGGTACACAGGTGTGTGTAGTAACGTCAAGGTACACAGGTGTGTGTGGTAACGTCAAGGACACAGGTGGCGTGTGTGTGTGGTAACGTCAAGGTACACAGGTGTGTGTGTGTGGTAACGTCAAGGTACACAGGTGTGTGTGTGTGGTAACGTCAAGGTACACAGGTGTGTGTGGTGACGTCAAGGTACACAGGTGTGTGTAGTAACGTCAAGGTACACAGGTGTGTGTGTAACGTCAAGGCACACAGGTGTGTGTGACGTCAAGGTACACAGGTTGTGTGGTAACGTCAGGTACACAGGTGTGTGTGACGTCAAGGTACACAGGTGTGTGTGGTAACGTCAAGGTACACAGGTGTGTGTAGTAACGTCAAGGTACACAGGTGTGTGTGGTAACGTCAAGGTACACAGGTGTGTGTAGTAACGTCAAGGTACACAGGTGTGTGTGGTAACGTCAAGGTACACAGGAGTGTGTAGTAACGTCAAGGTACACAGGTGTGTGTGGTAACGTCAAGGTACACAGGTGTGTGGGGTAACGTCAAGGTACACAGGTGTGTGTAGTAACGTCAAGGTACACAGGTGTGTGTGGTAACGTCAAGGTACACAGGTGTATGTAGTAACGTCAAGGTACACAGGTGTGTGTGGTAACGTCAAGGTACACAGGTGTGTGTAGTAACGTCAAGGTACACAGGTGTGTGTGGTAACGTCAAGGTACACAGGTGTGTGTGACGTCAAGGTACACAGGTGTGTGTGGTAACGTCAAGGTACACAGGTGTGTGTAGTAACGTCAAGGTACACAGGTGTGTGTGTAACGTCAAGGTACACAGGTGTGTGTAGTAACGTCAAGGTACACAGGTGTGTGTGGTAACGTCAAGGACACAGGTGTTGTAGTAACGTCAAGGCACACAGGTGTGTGTGGTAACGTCAAGGTACACAGGTGTGTGTAGTAACGTCAAGGTACACAGGTGTGTGTGGTAACGTCAAGGTACACAGGTGTGTGACGTCAAGGACACAGGTGTGTGACGTCAAGGTACACAGGTGTGTGTGGTAACGTCAAGCACACAGGTGTGTGTAGTAACGTCAAGGTACACAGGTGTGTGTGGTAACGTCAAGGTACACAGGTGTGTGTAGTAACGTCAAGGTACACAGGTGTGTGTGGTAACGTCAAGGTACACAGGTGTGTGTGGTAACGTCAAGGTACACAGGTGTGTGGTAACGTCAAGGACACAGGTGTGTAGTAACGTCAGTACACAGGTGTGTGTGTAACGTCAAGTACACAGGTGTGTGTGTTTTAGGAGGCAGTTTGTGGAACCCAGCACAAGGACACGACACAACCCCCCACCACACACACACACACACACACACACACACACACACACACACACACACACACACACACACACACACGTTTGTCACTACAGCACACGCGCGTGCACACAAACATCAACAAACAACCTGGGCCACTTCACAGCATAAACAAACACACGTGACACACCTATTTATCACTTGTTTTTCATGATTGGGGTGAATGACCCAGTCATCTGCATAGTTAAAAAACACACATGCACGTGTGTGCATAAACACGTAGGCATGTGCGTTCACAGGTGTTCAAGAATACGTAAACAAGTGGGTATGTGCATACACAGGTGCTTATGAATACGTGCACACGTGCCCACACAAGGGGCACGAGGACGTACACGTGAACATCATTGCAGACGTATATTTACAAACTCATATATAAGAGACGTACTGTATGTAACATTCAACAACTTTACTGTGGAAATGTTACAAAGAGTTCTGTCATTAACTGCCTGAAACACATGTATATTCCAAACTCAATATAAATACTCAAAACTGTATACTCAGGACCGAAGATAAATACACAGGTATACTCAAGCATGAAGATAAACATAGGTATATACTCTAGACTAGGTATACGCTCAAGACAGTATAGCCTCATAAATTACAGGAGACACCAGATACTTAAGATGTTTTGGTACAACCACGTTATATTATATATATATATATATATATATATATATATATATATATATATATATATATATATATATATATATATATATATATATATATATATATACATACATACATACATACAGTACATGAGGTGTCAGAGATACATGTCTAGTACATATTGATACATGTTTGTCACTGATTATAATGCGAAAATCTCATCCAGCTCCTCAGAGCTGGGGCGCTCCAAAATACAGCATGCATTCCCTCTGAACAACAGGCTGAGTCGCTGAAACAGAAAACTAGCTGCATATATATATATATATATATATATATATATATATATATATATATATGTATGTGTGTGTGTATGTGTGTGTGTGTGTGTCGTGCTGAATAGGTAAAACTTGATTTTGCCTTAAATAGCAACGCTCTTCTTGCCGAATAAGGTAAGCGAAATTTTGTGTATGCAATAATTTCGCAAAAATAATTCTGAACCTAACGAAAACAAAATATTTCATTGTGTTTGTTTATTATTAAATTATTGTAAACTTATCTAAAATATATTTAGTTAGATTAGGCTAAATTAAATTGAGCTTGTTATAAGATTCTTTTGGTACAAAATTATTAATTTTTACATGAACATAAACGAAAAAATATATCTTTAAACGTATAAGAGAAAATTTTAGAAAGGACTTAATTTTAAATGAGTTCTTGCTAATTGACCAGTTTTACCTAATCGGCACGACATATATTATATATATATATATATATATATATATATATAATATATATATATATATATATATATATATACCGAGCAAATCACACGGGGAATGGAAATGTTTAGCTCTAGATGTTTAGTACTCTCTTGCAGCGTCAGGAGCTATGCAATGTTGCAAGATAGCAACAGATAGGAAGGGAAATTCTGAGGCAAGCCAGAAGGTATCTGCCTGGCCTCAGAGAATTTCTCCTCGTATGTGTTGGTGTCTTGCAACACTGCACAGCTCCTGACGACCCATGAGTGTGAAAGATCTAGAGCTAAACATTTCCACCTCATGTGGCTTCCTCTGCAAAGACAAAAACAATGGAAGATATTTCAATTTTAAAAAGAAGCAGTGCAGAAGAGACGCTATAAAGCTTAAAGTGTCATTAACATTGATGTATGTAAAGTGAGAAGTAACCTGCAGAGATGAGAGAGACGTCAGAGCAGCAGGTGCCAGGTGCCAGGTGCCATCCACACTCTCCAGCAACGTTTAGGTCATTTTTGTCAGGAAACAGGACAAGTGTTTCCTGACGCGGGTCTTGGCCATATGATGACCCACAGCTGGAGCTTTTGGTCATCTGACCGAGGCCTTCTGCTGGATTACCGGTCCACATTAGCAGCGAGGTAAGGTTGGTAGTCACTTAAAACCAGCCAAGGTCTAGCCCGTAAGAACATATATGATAGAAAGGTAGTGAGAATAAATGGAAAAACAGTGAAAAAGAGGAATGAAGGGAAGGAAGAAAGCAACGATGAGAGAGGACAACGTCAAAAGTCGCAGTAAATGAACGTTGACAAAATATAACAGGAAAGATGCAAGTTACTGGATCTCTTAATTGATGTCTTAGAAAGTTAAATGAATTGGTAGATGAAGTAGAAAATCAAAGTAGTTCCAAGGAGGAGGAGAGAGAGAGAGAGAGAGAGAGAGAGAGAGGAGAGAGAGAGAGAGAGAGAGAGAATGGACTAGGTCAAAGGTAAACGAGTGTAGAGATAAGCAATCAATCATATAAAGAGGGTGGAGAGACTGGGAGACCAGTTAACAACTAGCGCTGAAGATGGCTAAAAAATATGGAGAATGAACACAGGAGACGTTGTACACACACTGCACATGGTGAGTCATACAACACAAGTGGCAGAGCAGCGAGGGCGAACCAGAGGTGAACCACAAGAAAGAACCAGAGGTGAACCACAAGAAAGAACCAGAGGTGAACCACAAGAAAGAACCAGAGGTGAACCACAAGAAAGAACCAGAGGTGAACCACAAGAAAGAACCAGAGGTGAACCACAAGAAAGAACCAGAGGTGAACCACAAGAAAGAACCAGAGGTGAACCACAAGAAAGAACCAGAGGTGAACCACAAGAAAGAACCAGAGGTGAACCACAAGAAAGAACCAGAGGTGAACCACAAGAAAGAACCAGAGGTGAACCACAAGAAAGGTACATAACGGAGACACCAACTGCCATGATGTGAAAAAAAGGGCGACTTTTTCAGTGAGATTTTGAGCCCAATAAAATATATTATTTTTGATCAGCAGCAGCAGGAGGCGATCAGGTAATCAGCAGCAGGAGGCGATCAGGTAATCAGCAGCAGGAGGCGATCAGGTAATCAGCAGCAGGAGGCGATCAGGTAATCAGCAGCAGGAGGCGATCAGGTAATCAGCAGCGGGGGCGATCAGGTAATCACCAGCAGGAGGCGATCAGGTAATCACCAGCAGGAGGCGATCAGGTAATCACCAGCAGGAGGCGATCAGGTAATCAGCAGCAGGAGGCGATCAGGTAATCAGCAGCAGGAGGCGATCAGGTAATCACAGCAGGAGGCGATCAGTAATCAGCAGCAGGAGGCGATCAGGTAATCACCAGCAGGAGGCGATCAGGTAATCACCAGCAGGAGGCGATCGGTAATCACCAGCAGGAGGCGATCAGGTAATCCAGCAGGAGGCGATCAGGTAATCACCAGCAGGAGGCGATCAGGTAATCAGCAGCAGGAGGCGATCAGGTAATCAGCAGCAGGAGGCGATCAGGTAATCACAGCAGGAGGCGATCAGGTAATCACCAGCAGGAGGCGATCAAGTAATCAGCAGCAGGAGGCGATCAGGTAATCACCAGCAGGGAGGCGATCAGGTAATCACAGCAGGAGGCGATTAGGTAATCAGCAGCAGAGGCGATCAGGTAATCACCAGCAGGAGGCGATCAGGTAATCACCAGCAGGAGGCGATCAGGTAATCACCAGCAGGAGGCGTCAGGTAATCACCAGCAGGAGGCGATCAGGTAATCACAGCAGGAGGCGATCAGGTAATCACCAGCAGGAGGCGATCAGGTAATCAGCAGCAGGAGGCGATCAGGTAATCACAGCAGGAGGCGATCAGGTAATCAGCAGCAGGAGGCGATCAGGTAATCAGCAGCAGGAGGCGATCAGGTAATCAGCAGCAGGAGGCGATCAGGTAATCACCAGCAGGAGGCGATCAGGTAATCACCAGCAGGAGGCGATCAGGTAATCACCAGCAGGAGGCGATCAGGTAATCAGCAGCAGGAGGCGATCAGGTAATCAGCAGCAGGAGGCGATCAGGTAATCAGCAGCAGGAGGCGATCAGGTAATCAGCAGCAGGAGGCGATCAGGTAATCAGCAGCAGGAGGCGATCAGGTAATCAGCAGCAGGAGGCGATCAGGTAATCAGCAGCAGGAGGCGATCAGGTAATCAGCAGCAGGAGGCGATCACGTAATCAGCAGCAGGAGGCGATCAGGTAATCAGCAGCAGGAGGCGATCAGGAAATCAGCAGCAGGAGGCGATCAGGTAATCAGCAGCAGGAGGCGATCAGATAATCAGCAGCAGGAAGAGATCAGGTAATCAGCAGCAGGAGGCGATCAGGTAATCAGCAGCAGGAAGAGATCAGGTAATCAGCAGCAGGAAGAGATCAGATAATCAGCAGCAGGAAGAGATCAGATAATCAGCAGCAGGAAGAGATCAGGTAATCAGCAGCAGGAAGAGATCAGGTAATCAGCAGCAGGAAGAGATCAGATAATCAGCAGCAGGAAGAGATCAGGTAATCAGCAGCAGGAGGCGATCAGGTAATCACGCAGGAGGCGATCAGGTAATCAGCAGCAGGAGGCGATCAGGTAATCAACAGTAGGAGACGATCAGCAACAGGTAATCAGCAGCAGGAGGCGATCAGGTAATCAGCAGCAGGAAGAGATCAGGTAATCAGCAGCAGGAGGCGATCAGGTAATCAGCAGCAGGAGGCGATCAAGTAATCAGCAGCAGGAAGAGATCAGGTAATCAGCAGCAGGAGGCGATCAGGTAATCAGCAGCAGGAGGCGATCAGGAAATCAGCAGCAGGAGGCGATCAGGTAATCAGCAGCAGGAGGCGATCAGATAATCAGCAGCAGGAAGAGATCAGGTAATCAGCAGCAGGAGGCGATCAGGTAATCAGCAGCAGGAAGAGATCAGGTAATCACAGCAGGAAGAGATCAGATAATCACAGCAGGAAGAGATCAGATAATCAGCAGCAGGAAGAGATCAGGTAATCAGCAGCAGGAAGAGATCAGGTAATCAGCAGCAGGAAGAGATCAGATAATCAGCAGCAGGAAGAGATCAGGTAATCAGCAGCAGGAGGCGATCAGGTAATCAGCAGCAGGAAGAGATCAGGTAATCAGCAGCAGGAAGAGATCAGATAATCAGCAGCAGGAAGAGATCAGATAATCAGCAGCAGGAAGAGATCAGATAATCAGCAGCAGGAAGAGATCAGGTAATCAGCAGCAGGAAGAGATCAGGTAATCAGCAGCAGGAGGCGATCAGGTAATCAGCAGCAGGAAGAGATCAGATAATCAGCAGCAGGAAGAGATCAGGTAATCAGCAGCAGGAAGAGATCAGGTAATCAGCAGCAGGAGGCGATCAGGTAATCAGCAGCAGGAGGCGATCAGGTAATCAGCAGCAGGAAGAGATCAGATAATCAGCAGCAGGAAGAGATCAGGTAATCAGCAGCAGGAAGAGATCAGGTAATCAGCAGCAGGAAGAGATCAGATAATCAGCAGCAGGAAGAGATCAGGTAATCAGCAGCAGGAGGCGATCAGGTAATCAGCAGCAGGAAGAGATCAGGTAATCAGCAGCAGGAAGAGATCAGGTAATCAGCAGCAGGAAGAGATCAGGTAATCAGCAGCAGGAAGAGATCAGGTAATCAGCAGCAGGGAGAGATCAGGTAATCAGCAGCAGGAGGCGATCAGGAGTTAAACATAAAATCAAGCCTGGGACACTGACACAGGGAAGAGGAACAGACAACAGAGAAAGGTAACCATGGAAATAAGACTGGAGGAACAGACAACAGAGAAAGGTAACCATGGAAATAAGACTGGAGGAACAGACAACAGAGAAAGGTAACCATGGAAATATGACTGGAGGAACAGACAACAGAGAAAGGTAACCATGGAAATAAGACTGGAGGAACAGACAGCAGAGAAAGGTAACCATGGAAATAAGACTGGAGGAACAAGAACCAACATGCCTAAGGGATCAAGAATTAACAAAAACAAAATACGGACAGAAAACAAGGTCAGTCGAGTGAATATAAAAGTCGATGCCAGGAGCCGAGACTCGACCGCAAATACAATTCGGCGAATACAACTACATTAGTATACACAGGTAATTTTTTACAAATTCAGAATGTCTTGTAAAAAAATATTCACAGAAGTTTACTTAATGTAAGTTTATTTAATGTAATGGTTGAGTTGTGGAGGGCACAAAGGTGTATCCATTATAAGTGGTATGGGAGAAGCACAAGTCTGCAGTGCTTCAACAATACCAAACTACATCCTATCAAGATGTGCTGCCCAAAACTAATCTACCATGTCGCGATACATGGCACGCTCTCTCTCTCACACACACACACACACAGGCGGGGCCAGGAGCTGTGAATAGACTCCTGCAAACACAAATAGGCGAGTACACACACACAATCATATGTCATACATTAACTCACAAATATAACCTCTCACCACTCCACCACTATCATTATATTTTGTACAGTAACACACACACGCACACGCGCGCACACACACACACACACACACACGCACGCACGCACATGCACACACACACACACACATTAGCTTTGGGCGATGTAGTGGGAGGCAGGTTCCATACATAGCTTTAAGAAGAGGTATGATAAAGCTCATGGCGCAGGGAGAGGACCCAGTGGCGGCCAGTGTAGAGGCGGGGCCAGGGCTATGTATCGACCCTGCAACCACAACTAGGTGAGTACAAACACACAACACACAATGTTAAACGATGGCATAATAAGTGAAGCACAATGGGTTTTGTAATGAAGTATAACAGGGAAGAATATGAAGAACTCCGTAAAATATTACAAAATGTGTTGACAATTAAAGAGAGCAGTTACCGTGTTAGTGTGGTATAGAGAGAAGCAAGTGTGTGGTAGC
>WNWK01037664.1:0-18374 GCA_009830355.1 Cherax destructor | reverse complement strand
TAATTTAAAATTTTGTATAATAATAAAATTTGATACATGTATATATATTAAATGTATATATAAAATATACATGTATATATATATATATAATGTATACATGTATATATATAAAATGTATACATGTATATATATAATGTATACATGTATATATATAATGTATACATGTATATATATAAAATGTATACATGTATATATATAATGTATATATATATATATATTGTATATATATATATAATGTATATTTTTTTTTAAAAATTGGGCCCGTTTTTCCCCAAGGCAGGGTGGGAAAAAAAAACTTTCAACATTCACCCAACCCCCAAAAGGGTGTTTACACTAATTTAAAAACTAACATTTCCCCCCCCCAGAGTGCCCACTTCCCCATCTCCAGCTTTTGCCTGCTTTTTCAACCCCTTCAAAAATGTTCTGCTCACCTCCAACCCGCGTATTAAAACCATATCCCTCCATTCACCCCCAAATTTTTCCCACACATGTTTGCGGGAAAGTCCAACCCCCTGCACACAAAACCCTTTACCCCCCCCAACCTTCCAGCCGCCCCCCCTCCCCGCCCCCCCTACTACAGATTTATCACCCCGGCACTTGCCGTCATTCTCCAACCAAACCACCTCACCCCCCCCAGCCCGGACCCGGGCAATCCCGCACCCCTCCTAATTTCAAACTCCAATTCTCTGCATTATATTCACACCACACATTGACCTCAGACATGACATCTCCACTGCCTCCAGCCTTCTCCCTCAACATTCATCACCCATGCTTCACACCCATATATATATATATATATATATATATATATATATATATATATATATATATATATATATATATATATATATAGTGTACCGACTTACGATATTTTTCATTCACAATGCTTATGATTACACAAACGATTTATCTCAGAAATGTTGAAAAGACAGTCCTTTTTAGACTCACATTAAAAATAAAACAATAAAATTTGGGGACATCGAAGTCGAGGTACCACTGTATATATATATATATATACAGGTACTCGATTACGATGGTCCCCAAACTCACCCTTTTATGTAAGTTTATTTTTTTTAAACGCTTTTGTAAGTGTAATTTTGGGGATCTAAAGGACTAGTCTATTTTATATCATTCTCTTAAGGGAAATTCTTTTGGTAATGGCACTTGAACAGTATTCTGAATGAAAATATGAAGTCGAGGTACACTGTATATATATATATACAACAGTGGTACCCGACTACGATGCTATCATTTTACGTTATTTTCATAACCGATATTTATAACGAAAAATTTGACTGTGACTTACAATGTTTGCCGGTCCACATTCGTACTCATTCGCACCGGACGTGTCCGCTGGTGCCCAGCTGAGCGTGCACCCAGGAGTGTCAGTGTGCTATTGTTTACAAGTGAGAGGACCACCCCCCCACACCCACGCATTCATACCAGTATATTGTCATTATTCCACTGTATTTAGTGCTTGCAACTGCAAATAACCCACCATGGGCCCCAAGAAAGCTCCTAGTGCCAAGCCTGTGTAAAGAATGTGCAGGGAGGAAGCATTCATGCAGGGAGTGTAGCATTTATGCAGGGAATGTAGCAGGCATCAGGGAGGCAGGCATGCAGGGAGTGTAGCAAAGATGCAAAGAGTGTAGCAGGGATGCAGGGGAGTGCAGCAGGCATGCAGGGAGGCAGAGCATGCAGAGAGTGTTGCAGGGAGTGAGCAGGCATGCAGGGAGTGTAGCAGGCATGCAGGGAGGTAGCAGGCATGCAGGGAGTGTAGCAGGCATGCAGGGAGTGTAGCAAAGATGCAGAGAGTGTAGCAGGGATGCAGGGAGTGTAGCAGGCATGCAGGGAGTGTAGCAGGCATGCAGGGAGTGTAGCAGGCATGCAGGGAGTGTAGCAAAGATGCAGAGAGGTGCAGGGATGCAGGAGTGAGCAGGCATGCGGGAGTGCGAGGCATGCAGGGAGTGTAGCAGGCATGCAGGGGAGTGTAGCATTCATGCAGGAGTGTAGCATTCATGCAGATAGTGTAGCATTCATGCAGATAGTGAGCATTCATGCAGGGAGTGTAGCAAGGATGCAGGGAGTGTAGCAGGATGCAGGAGTGTAGCAAGGATGCAGGGAGTGTAGCAAGGATGCAGGGAGTGTAGCATTCAAAGAAAAAGGCCAGTAACCCCAGAAAAGAACTTGGTACCTGCAGTGTTAATGGAAGGGATTCCCTTCCAAACACTAGCATACTACTCCACCTCCCCCCGTCCTCCACACATCAACAACTCTTCAATAAATGTAAGTGACATATTATTGTACAATATTTACATGTGTATTTAGGTATTCTTCATTAAATTCTGTATTATTTAATGTCAAAAAATTCTAAAATATTTTATTTAACTACTTTTGAAGTCTTGGACGGATTAAATTTATTTCCATTATTTCTTATGGGGAAAATTGATTCGTGTAACGATTGTTTCGCCTTAAAATATGCCCTCTCTGACGGATTAATATCGTAAGTCGGGGTACCACTGTATATATATATATATATATATACATACACACACACACACACACACACACACATATATAATATATATACAGTCTCTCCTCACTTAGCAACGTACTCGTTTACCGACTTACGACGCGCTTACGACGGGCTCTCTGACCAGTATTTGTACCTAAATAATACAGTGGACCCTCGGTTTTCGTTCACCTCCAAACTCGAACAATTATGTAAGTGTATTTTTGTAAGTGTATTTTTGGGGGTCTGAAATGATTAATCTGGAAAAATAAACACATAAGCAGTATAATGTGATCCTTTATTGACAACGTTTCGCCCACGCAGTGGGCTTTATCGAGTCGCAAACAGATCTACCTGGATAAAAGAAACATGAGTAATTATAGGATTTAGTCAGGTGGAGAATCCTGGGTCAGGTGGAGAATGCTGCATGTGGCAATAGGTTCAGCTATGTTGTAGAAGCTGTTGCTCTGGTTGAAGTTGTTGGATATACGGATTCTTCGGTATTGAGTGTTGTCTTCTCTGGCAATGAGTCTTGCGTTTCTGTAGTTAATTAAATGGTTGTGTGAGGGGCTGGGTTTGATTAAGTGTCGTGAGTACGGGAGTAAATTCTTAGGTAGTGGTGGTTTTGATAAGGAAATGCCTTGTATGAGCCAGTAGGCCTTCTGCAGTGTTCCTCCATTCTTATGTTCTTATAGGACCTTGGGTAGCTTTAAAAGAGATTGGACAAATGTGGAGGAGACCTGTATAGTATACTCCTCGTTTAGCGACGAATTCGCTTACCGACGGTGTCTTGGGTCTCTATCTCCGTTGTTAAGGGGGGAGAGGCTGTATACACACACACACACACACACATATATATAAACACACATACACAGTGGACCCCAGGATTTCGTACCTAATCCATTCCAGAAGGTTCTTCTAAATCCGAAAAGTACAAAAACCGAAGTAATATTTCCCGTAAGAAATAATGTACATAAATACAATTAATCTGTTCCAGACACCCAAAAATATTAACAAAAAAATATTTTTTTTAAAGAATAACTAGTTTTACATAGAGAAAACAATGAGAAATAAAATTAAGCAATAATTTTAATGATAAATGAACATTACATACCTTTATTGAAGACTCTTGTTGGCGGATTGAAGAAGGCGAGGAGGGGAGAGGGAGGCGAGTTTATTGTTTGGAAGGGGAATCCCTCTCCATAAGGACTTTAGGTATCAAAGCCCTCTCTGGGGTTTCTTCCCTTCTTTGTCTTTGACTGGCACTTGGACCAGCTTGAGAGTCACTGGACCCCTGTCACACAAAAAAACTGTGCAGAGAGCTCTGTTTCTGGCGTCTCTAAGATTTGCCTGAAGTGGGACAAGGTTTTGTTTCTGAACATGTTGCAGATATGGCTTGTTTCAGCTTAGTCAGGGTGGTATTTTTCAACAAAACTTTGCAACTCATTCCACTTTGCACACACGTCCTTAATCACTGAAGAAGGCACCTTCCCTCTCCCTCCTACTCTGAAGCAATTTCCTCAGCTGCAGTCTGTTGCTGTTCCAGTTGAAGGTCTTGCAGCTCTTCATTGGTTAGCTCTTCCCTGTGGTCTTCCACCAACTCTTCCACATCCTGGAAATAAATGGTATAAAATACCGACACAATGGAAAGATAAACACATAAGCAGTATAATGTGATCCTTTATTGACAACGTTACGCCCACGCAGTGGGCTTTATCGAGTCACGAACAGATCTACCTGGATAAAAGAAACAAGGGTATTTATACGATTTAATCAGGTGGAGAATGCTGCGTCAGGTGGGGAAAGCTGCATGTGACAGTCTTCAAAGTAGTGTGATAGTTTAAAACCTCGGGTAACTTAAAGGACCTGCAGTGTTCCATTCTTGAGTTCTGTGTGGGATAGCGATGAAGAAGTTTCTTGGTAATAGGTTCAGCTATGTTGTAGAAGCCGTTGTTCTGGTTGAAGTTGTTGGATATACAAATAAGTGATGATTCCAGGATTCTTCGGTATTTAGTGTTGTCTTCTCTGGCATGAGTCTTGCTTTCTGTAGTTGATTAAATGGTTGTGTGAATTTCGGTGTTGAACACAGGCATTTCTTGGGTCGTCAGATCTGCCTGCGTACTGGTGTTCTGAAATGCGTGTTTGGAGGTCTCTGGATGTTTCACCGACGTATAATTTGCTGCAGTCATTACAAGGAATTGTGTATACCCCTGCGGTGGATTGAAGCTTGTCTTGTCTGTTACTGGTAATGTCCTTGATGGTTGTGGATGTGGAGGTAGATACTCGGAATGAGGCATTGGAAAAAATGTTGGAAACGTGTTTGGTAATGGAGTTGGTGGGGAGGACTATGTATCGTTTCTCGGCAGTATCTTCTCTGGGTGTGTTGAAGATGTTTAATGCCTGTCGTCTGCAGTCTCTAAGGAAGTTTAGAAAAAACTTGCACAATAAGGGAGCATTCTTCCTCAAGGAACTCACTGCTGCATATTCTGAGTTCGTGCAGGAAAAAGCCTATAATTACACCACGTTTAGTCTTGGTGTCGTGGTGAGAGTAGAAGTGGAGAAGATCGTGTTGGTTGGTAGGTTTTCGATAGACTTTAAAACGAAGTTCATGGTCGGCTTTGCAGAGAAGAACATCAAGGAAAGGAAGAGTGTTGTCGACTTCTTCTTCTAGTGTGAACTGGATTGATGGCTAGACCTTGTTGAGCTTGTGTTGGAGAGCTTGAACGTTGAAGCGTCTGGGAGTAATAATGAGAATGTCGTCAACATAACGGAGCCAGGCGACAGAAGAGGGAATAATAGTGGAAAAACGCTCGGCTTCCAGATGTTCCATATATAGGTTCGCAAGGACAACACTAAGTGGGGATCCCATGGGTAGTCCGAAAGTTTGCTGAAAGAGTTGATTTTCGAAAGAGAACCATGTAAAGCCCACACATAGTTCAACAAGATCGATGAAATCGCTGGCTGGAAGAGGAAGATCAAGTGAGTCGTCAATTTTTCTGTGCAAGAGAGGCACTCAGAACAAGGGAAGAAACTTCTACACACCATTCCCAGCATCCCCAGACCTGCCATAATGTACGGTTTGCCAAAGATGCACAAACCAGGTATCCCATTGAGGCCCATATCCTCGGGAATTGGCAGTGCTCCCCATAAACTCTCAGGAATTCTCGCTAAACACCTCTCCAAACTTTTGGGCACTATTAGTCCAGCACATCTCAAACACTCTGGTGACCTTCTCAATTGCATTCGCAACATCAACATCAGGAACAAGAAACTCTCCAGCCTTGATGTAACATTCCTATTCACCAAAGTACCTACTACACAAGCTATTGATCTCTTGCGCAGAAAAATGGTCCACAGGACATCACGCAAGTCTTGATCTTCCTCTTCCAGCCAGCGAATTTCATCGATCTTGTTGAACTATGTGTGGGCTTTACATGTTTCTCTTTCGAAAATCAACTCTCAGCAAACTTTCGGAACTTTCCATATATAAATTACGTACTAAGAACAGGTGAAAGAGGATTTCCCATTGCCATACCAAACTTCTGAGTGTAAAACTCATCATTAAATACAAATTTTGCATCAACAATATAAAGTTTAATAAGTTTAATGTTAGTAGGAACTGGCAATGCTAAATCGTAATTAACAAGTTCTTCAGATAAGAAACTTAGTAAATCATCAACTAGAACTTTTGTAAACAAGGAGGTAACATCAAAACTAACCATATTGAAATCATTTAAGTCAGTCAAGGTGCTTAATTTATCAACTAATTCTAAGTTGTTTTTAACATTAAAGTTATAAATTTTTCCAACAATTGGGCTCAAAATATCAACAAGCCATTTAGAAAGTTTATAAGAAACTGAATCTATGGAGCTAATAATTGGTCTAACAGGATTACCAGGTTTGTGTGTTTTTATTAATCCATACATATAAGGTAAAGATGGATTAGTGGACGTAATTTTTTTAATTAATTCATCTTTGCCCTTCAATAGATGTTTTATTGTTTTATTGAAATTGCTGTTAACAGTTTCTAAGGGATTCTTTCTAAGTTTAGAATAGGTTTCAAAACCATCTAGGAGGTTATTCATTTTATCTTGGTAATCGGTTTCTTTCATAATTACTATTGCATTTATTTTATCTGCTTTAGTAAGGCGCAATTTTGTTGGAAAAATTTCTAATTTTAATGTTAAAAACAACTTAGATTTAGTTGATAAATTAAGCACCTTGACTGACTTAAATGATTTCAATATGGTTAGTTTTGATGTTACCTACTTGTTTACAAAAGTTCCAGGCATATGCTTACGATTTGCACGAACTGTTCCGCACACATCTGTCATGTTCACTCGCAAAAAATCACTGAGAGAGGGGCTTGTGTACCAGTTATCAGTATATAATATATGCCCCTTGCCAAGATATGGTTCCATCATTGTTCTAACCACATCACCAGAGATACCCAGTAACTTCCTGGTATCTTTCAGTGTATTACTTCCAGTGTACACAATAATATCCAATACAAGACCACTGTAGCAATCACAAAGCACAAACAACTTTATACCAAAGTGTTTCCTTTGCTTGTATATACTGCTTGAATGACAGTCTACCTTTGAACAGAATCAAAGACTCGTCAATAACAAGCTTCCTGAAGGGATAAAACTACATATTGAATTTCTCTTTCAGATACAGAAACACATTCCTAATCTTATATAACCTGTCGGTTCTGTCAGGCCTGGTTTTGTCTGAGAAGTGGAGCATCCGTAACAGTAGCACAAATTGATTCACTGGTATAATATCACTGAAAGCTGGTGTTGCAATCGATCGGTCTGTCGACCAGTATGATTTGACACTGTGCTTATACACATGTGGCATAAGCATTATTGTGGTAAAGAAAAGATACATCTCAACCACAGTTGTCTCCTTCCACTGGTGTAGACATGATTTTGGTGAAAGAATTGTGTTTGCCATGGTGTAATCGAAGTATCTGTTGCTTTCCCTGATAATAATTTCCATCAGGGGTTCGTCAAAGAATAACTGGATGGAAACATTCCAGTTCAGTGGCATTGTTTCCAAGTGGACAAGAGGGGCGTATTCCACTTTGACTTTCATCAAACTGATGGGGATTGGGAATAAATTGTCAGCTTCCTGCCAATCCCAGGTGCAGTCTGCTAGTGGGTACTGAATATTTACAGGTGGTTGTGGGGGTTGGTGGGTGGGTGAGGGTGGCCTTTGTTGTAGCTGAGCTGACTCAGCGGCGTGGGTGGCAGCATGGTCCACTGCTGTGCCTCACGCCTGGCACCACCACTACCACCACCACCACCAGATGTATCCACATTTCTCATCCCAATTGCAACACAATCATCTTCATTTTCACTTCCTGTTGTATGCCCACGGGATGTACTCCGAGATGTACTCCTAACCCTTGGAAGAGCATATGGCACACTACCAGAGCGCATATACCGTCATATATACTGACACTTCACTGGTGAATATTCCCCTTCACACTCGCTACTGGAACTATTTTGAAGAGCTTAGAGTTCATATTCACTATCACTATCATCACCATTTCTCACATCTGAGTCCTGGATATGAGTAAATAAAGAGTTTCCTCCTTCGTTCTGGTACAACTGAACGTGAACAAGACGCCACAGCACCAGAGGTGGAAGGTTGTGGGTCATCTGGATTTTCCTCACTATTACTGGTATTATGGTCACTAGTTTCGGTCACAACCACCTCAAAACCTTGAAAGTCACCTTCACTGACACCCCCATCACTGTTAGAACTGTCACTGGGGGAGAAAAGTGTCCCAATTCGCCGAGGAGTAAGGTGTTTCTTGCTGCTAGGTATGGTGGACAAAGTGTACTGAAATGGTGTTCTCACAATGCACCACTGGGTGCCCGATTTTTTTCCTACTGCGCGCACACACCACGCAGACCCATTCTCTCAACCCTAGGCCTACCAGCTGTTTCCCCGCTTAATTTGAGGCCGCTATAATTTACGCGTACTAGTTCGGTACCAACCTCTGCGCGTAAAAGGTACTAGTACGGCACCGACCCCGAAAGGGTTAACATCTATGGAGAGGGAGCATGGACACTGGGGTCGTCCTGCAGTTACTAAAAACAACAGACATAGCCCCACTCCACAAAGGGGGCAGTAAAGCATTGACAAAAAACTACAGACCAATAGTGCTAACATCCCATATTATAAAAATCTTTGAAAGGGTTCTAAGAAGCAAGATCGCCACTCATCTAGATGCCCATCAATTACACAACCCAGGGCAGCATGGGTTTAGAGCAGGTCGCTCCTGTCTGTCCTAACTACTGGACCACTACGACAAGGTCCTGCATGCTCTAGAAGACAAACAGAATGCAGATGTTATATACACAGACTTTGCAAAAAGCCTTTGACAAGTATGACCATGGTGTAATAGCACACTGTGATAAAGGAATAACAGGGAAAGTTGGCAGATGGATCTATAATTTCCTAACAAATAGTACACAAAGAGTAGTAGTCAACAGAGTAAAGTCTGAGGCGGCTAATGTGAAAAGCTCTGTTCCACAAGGCACAGTATTCGCTCCCATCGTGTTCCTCATCCTCACATCGGACATAGATAGGGATATAAACCACAGTGCTGTGTCTTCCTTTGCAGATGACACCCAAATCTGCATGACAGTGTCCACCATTGAAGACAATGCAAGACTCCAAGCAGATATCAACCAAATCTTTAAATGGGCTTCAGAAAACAATATGAAGTTCAGTGATGAGAAATTTCAATTACTCCGATATGGAAAAACGTGAGGAAATTAAAATTTCATCACTATCATACAAATTCCAACCACACAATAGAGCGAAAAACTAATGTCAAAGATCTGGGAGTGATTATGTCAGAGGATCTCGCCTTCAAGGACCATAAAACTGTAGCAATCACATCTGCTAGAAAAATGACAGGATGGATAATGAGAACCTTCAAAATAAGGGATGCCAAGCCCTTGATGACACTTTTCAGGTCGCTTGTTCTATCTAGGCTGGAATATTGCTGCACACTAACTGCACCTTTCAAGGCAGGTGAAATTGCTGAACTAGAAAATGCGCAGAGAACCTTCACAGCATGCATAACTGCGATAAACCACCTCAATTACTGGGAACGCTTGAAGTTCCTAAACCTGTACTCCCTAGAATGCAGGCGGGAGAGATGCATTTTTATATACACTTGGAAAATCCTAGATGGATTAGTACCAAACTTGCACGTGAGAGTCACTCCCTACGAATGCAAAAGACTCAGCAGACGATGCAACATTTCCCCAATGAAAAGCAGGTTTGCCACTAGCACGTTGAGAGAACACAATAAGTGTCAGGGGCCCAAGATTGTTCAACTGCCTCCCCGCATACATAAGGGGGATTACCAATAGACCCCTGGCTGTCTTCAAGCAGGCACTGGACAGGTACCTAAAGGCAGTATCTGACCAGCCGGGCTGTGATTCGTACGTCGGACTGCGTGTGGCCAGCAGTAACAGCCTGGCTGATAAGGCTCTTGATTCACCATGAGGCCTGGTCACAGACCGGGCCGCGGGGGCATTGACCCCCGGAACTCTCTCCAGGTAAACTCCAGGTGAAGACTGACCACACAGACCCATTCTTTCACATCTAGGCCTACCAGCCTTTTCCTGCTTGATTTGAGGGAGCTAGAATTTATGAGTATTAGTACGTCACCAACGATGGTGCGTAAAACGTACTAGTACGTGAAAAACCCTGAAAGGGTTAATGGAAACCACAAATGATATTGACATCAAAAATGCACTTATATTTTATTAAATGCTCAACTACCATTACATAAACTTGGTAGCATTGCAACAGATGGAGCACCAATTATGGTAGGTCAAAATACTGGCCTAGCTGGGCAATTGGCACATGATCTCAACTATCTTGAATGTCTCTTTATCCATTTGTATAATCCACCTCGAGTATTTAGTAAGTAAACACTTCTAGATCAACAATGTCATAAACTGTGTTTTAGAAGTCGTGAGTTTCACTCGGACAAGTACAAAAACACATCGTGAATTTAAAATTTTTATTTAGTACCTGGAAGAAAAGCCAAGTGACATTTTATTCTAGTGCATTATAAGTTGGCTATAGGGTTTAGTGCTTCTTTTTTATAATAATAATAATAATATAAGATGGATATCAACTACCAATCTTTTCAATAAGTTTGTTGGTGTTTTTGAAGCTATTATTGCTTCATGAAAGATAAAGAAGAAATACCCACAACTAAAAGATCACTGAAGGGTACGGGATCTGATGTTCTTTACAGATGTAATGCAACATCTCCAATATTTAAATCTGGTACATCAAGGAAGGAGCAAAGTTATTACAAAACTTGCCCAGTTTTCAGTTTTCAGAATAAAATAAAGCTTGTTCATAGAGATCTGTCTGGCAACAAAGAAATTTGACCACTTTCCCAACCTTGAATTACGAATAAAGGCTTTTTCTGATGTTGAAATTAAAGACAGTAAACTGAAACAATACCAAGGAAACTTAGAAACACTTTATAATGATTTTGAGAACAAGTTTGAGAAACTAAAAAAGTTAAAGCCATGTTTTGAATTTCTTGTGAATCCCTTAGTGATTGATGCCATCAACGATGGATGTCCTGTTGTTGCACATTTAGTGATTGATGTCATCAACGATGAATGTCCTGTTGTTGCACATTTAGTGATTGATGTCATCAACGATGAATGTCCTGTTGCACATTTAGTGATTGATGTCATCAACGATGAATGTCCTGTTGCACATTTAGTGATTGATGTCATCAATGATGGATGTCCTTAATCACTGAAGGCAGCACATTCTCCCCTCTCTCCTGCTCCTCGTCTGAAGCAATTTCCTTAGCTGCGATCTGTTGCTGTTCCAGTTGAAGGTGTTGCAGCTCTTCAGTGGTTAGCTCTTCTCTGTGGTCGTCCACCAACTCTTCCACATCCTGACCACTCAAATCCAACCCCATGGACTTCCCCAAACGCACTTGGAACTTTCTTTGGCCCAATGTTGGCTTATTTAGCAGTTGCACTCAATAAACAAGCACAAAAAACAATGGATTATTATGAAATGTTTCGTATAAACATGCAGGGTAATGTTTACTCAAGAAACAAAGCCAGACTGACTCAGAACGTGTGTGTGGAATGCTTTGTGCGGGCGTGGGCAGGCGGTCACCTTTGGTACGGCGGATGAAAACCGAGGTGATGAACGAAAACTGGGCCAAAATTTTGACGAAAAAAGTCATCGAAAAACGAATTTGACGAAAACCAGGGCAAACGAAAACTGAGGTTCCGCTGTTTGTCATTATGTGACTACTGGCGGCCATTCCTGCTCCCGCTCTGACTATATTTTCCCATGCTCTTAGAAAAATTGCCGATCTAAGAGGAGACTGCCATTCAAACCTGAAACACAATGAGCTGCCAGACGAACACCTACCCCAAGCTCTGCTCAACTATAGCTTCTCCGTCTTAACTTCAACAACCCCTGTACTACTATGAGACCTAATAACTGAAGAAGCAACAAAAATAACAGCAAGAAATCACCAAGAACTCAACTATTTCACTTGTTACCCAGCAGGATGCCAGAGCCTCATCCACCCCCCTCAGCACCACCCCAGGCGACTCATCAACAACAACAACAATGGCTGACTCTCCCTCACCCTGCTCAACCAGCACCCAAGGTGACGGGACAGCAACAACACCAAACATGACTGAATCTCCCTCAAACCACACTGCCTTTGTAGGATTTGACCTATCTGAAACTATTTCAGGTATGACAAATGATCCTGTCACTCTTAAGTCGTACATCACCAACCTAACTGTGGAAAACATGCATCTTCGTACAGAAAATATGAATTTTAGTGGAACACTAACTAAACATGAAACTAAGTTAGCCCACCTTTAAAGCAAGATCCTCAGCTTTGAACAGAAAATTACGTCAGCTGGAATGGCTGATTTTGGCAAGACCCTCCAAACAGTCATAACCAGCCATACAGAACAAATATCATCCTTAACCCTTTTGGGGTTTTGGTTGTACTAGTACGGCTTACGCCCTGGGGTTATGGACGTACTATACGCCTAAATTCTAGTGCCCTCAAATCAAACAGAAACAGGCTGTTAGGCTAGATGTGATAGAATGGGTCTGTGCGGTCAGTGTGCGCAGTATAAAAAAAATCCTGTACCACACACTGCATAATGAGGAAAAAAACTGACTGTGTTTTTGGTTTATAACAGCGAATTTGCAGTCTATTTTCGTATGGTATTTATGCTTGTATTCTCGTTTTCTTAGTCTCATTTTATAGAATAGATGATATATTTCAGAAATAGAGATAATTTTGACTGGTTTCACGATGACAAGTACCTTGAAACTGAGCGCAAATTAGCGAAAATGTTCAATTTTGGCCGGTGTTCAAGAGTAAATAAATCACACCATGTGTCCAATACACATCAACTGGAGAGTCTTAATATTCTTGCACAAGTGCGCTGATATTATTTATACCATTTTTACAATGATGCAGTTGTATACATAACAGTAAATCTTCTATTTTTTGCGAGAATAAAAATTCAAAATGGAAAGCAAAAGTAATGTAAGAGGGGCCTGGAGACGTGACTAATGAACAGAGAAGATGTTATTTTAGTGCCAGGAATGTCTGCCTTGTTTATTATGGACCCTATTTTGAAATTGGCATCGTTTGAAATTTGTGTGAAATTGGCCAAATTTCCATTTTCTGACCACTATTTTGGGTAGTTGAAATTGGTAAATAGGCGGTTTCTTGTACTCATTCGATAGAAGAAATGGAGTTCTAGCGAAATAGCTATGATTTTAGTAGACAGGAACATTGGAATTGGCCAAAAATAGGGCTCAAAGTGGGCAAAATCGCCGATCCGTAAATATTGTCAAGACTGATAACTTCGCAGAGCATAATTCCGTAAGTTTTCAATCAAATTTCATACTTTTGGTGTCGTTATGATCGGAAAAAGATTCTCTATCATTTCGTAAGAATTTTTTTCCCCCAAAAAAATTTTCGACCCTGAGAACGAGTTTGGGAGAGGGCCTGTCGACCCTCAAAGGGTTAAGTATTAGAGCTACAGTTCCTGATCAGTCTTCAACAAATACGAGCACAGGAAGATGACGAGGTGGGTATTGAGAATTTTCAAAACAAGGGAAATAATGCCGATGGTGACACTCTTCAAATCACTAGTGCTCCATCACTTAGAATACTGCTCAGTGCTGACGGCCCCGTTCAGGGCAGGAGAAATATGAGAGCTGGAACAAATTCAGAGATAGTTTACGGCTCACATTGAGCCATTGAAACACCTAAATTATTGGGAACGCCTCCAAGTCTTGAACATGTACTCATTTGAGCGGAGGGGAGAGAGACACATGATAACATATACCTGGAAAGTACTTGAGGGCCTGGTCCCAAATCTTCACACTGCCATGACAACATACTGGAGTGAGAGATATGGAAGGAAGTGTAAAATAAACCCAGTGAGGAGCAGGGGTGCGGTGGGGACAATACGGGAGCACTGTATTAACATCTGGGGTCCCAGACTATTCAACATCTTACCAGAAGATATCCGAAACACGGCTGGAACCAGTGTAGAAACTTTCAAGAGGAAACTGGACAAATATCTTCACCAGGTGCCAGATCAACCAGGCTGTGATGGATATGTGGGGCAGCAGGCCTCTAGCAGCAACAGCCTGGTTGACCAGGCAAGCACCAGATGAGCCTGGCCCATGGCCGGGCTCAGAGAGTAGATAAACTCTCGAAACTCTTCAAAGGTATATATCAAAGGTAATGTACACTGAACATACATAAAATAAATATAAGCACTGGACAAGATGGTCGAGTAGTTATTGCACTGGCTTGTGAGTTTTAGAACTCTCTTGCCATGGGTTCATGTCCACCCATTCTCTGATTTGTTGAATAAATTCGTAAAGAACCCACATTTAGGAGAGGAACTCTTAAATGACAATTTGTTCTGTCCTGGGCCTTTGTAAAGTCACAACTGTGACTTAACAATGGTCCAGGACAGACTAAAATGTCTTAATAGTTTTCTAAGTGTTCCAGTCATGGTTATTTTTATTAACACATCTGCCGATTCCCACCAAGGCAGGGTGGCCCAAAAAGAAAAACTTTCATCATTCACTCCATCAATGTCTTGCCAGAGGGGTGCTTTACACTACAGTTATGAAACTGCAACATTAACACCCCTCCTTCAGAGTGCAGACACTGTACTTCCCATCTCCAGGACTCAAGTCCGGCCTGCCAGTTTCCCAGAATCCCTTCATAAATGTTACTTTGCTCACACTCATAGTATTGTGACTATTCTTTGTGGTTAATGAATAACAGAAAAACATATGTAATTCAACTTTAAAAAATCATAATTTTGGAATCTCTAGTTTAAATTTACATAGACAAATTTGAAATGTTCAGACCTGATATGAACAAACGATTAATAATTTTTTTTTTTATAAAATTAACATAGTAGAAAATTATAGAAAATAGATAGTTTAAGTAGGGTGATGATAGTACAGGAAAATCAGCTGCAGTTGAGGGAGAAGGGAACATGGAAGAAAAGAGAATGATCACTAGGAACATGTAGGGTCGATGATTGGGGAAATATTTAAAAACAAGGGAGGGTTGACTTACCTTTGAGGCCTGGACCCTATTTTGAAATTGGCATCTTTTGAAATTTTGTGAAATTGGCCAAATTGCCAATTTTTTACCACCTTATTGGGTAGTTGAAATCGGTAAATTGGCGGTTTCTTATACTCAGTTGATAGAACAAATGGAATTCTAGTGAAATAGCTATAATTTTAGTAGACTGAAACATTGGAATTTGCCGAAAATAGGGCTCAAAGTGGGCGAAATCGCCGATGCGTAAATGTCATCGATACCGCTAACTTCGCGAGAGCATAATTCCTTTAGTTTTCCATCAAATTTCATAATTTTGGTGGCATTATGATTGGAAAAAGATTCTCTTATCATTACATAAGAAAAAATAATTTTTGTTTCCTGAAAAATTTGCGACACTGAGAACGAGTTTGGGATCGGGCCCTGCGACCCTGAAAGGGTTAAGGCAGGTAATAGGAAGGCTAGGCAGTCAAGTGGCTGGAGATAGTAATGTGACAGCATAAGACATGAATAAGGAAAGTAAAGGAGGGTAAGAAAGAAATGGAATTAAAAGTGGAGAGGGGAAACTTTGAGACATGAGCTTGATGTGAAGTGCCAAAATTTCGTTGAGTTTGTGTTAAATAATGAGAACTTGAGAGGAAAGCATAATGTAGATGGAGTTACAAAAATAGAGTAAGAGACAAAAACCCTGATGTTGTAGATGTTAGGGACATGAAATGGGAGAATGATAAATGTGAAGGTCGCAGAGTGCCACTGAATAATAAAAGAAAGAGAAAACTGAAAGGAAGAATAGCACTCATTTTGAGTAACCACAAGTTTAACGAACTAGGAAACTTGAAATTGGGAGAGGGGAGGGAGGGGGGACTCAGGTTACATAGCAGGTGCTGTAATGTCCTGAGTAACAAAAACATCTTAGTGGTAGTGATATTTGATACACAACAATGTAATAGACCTAATGAAGACTACAGAGTAAGGAGACAAAAAAAAAACGGAACTCGACCTGGTTTTTGTACTCAATCGATAGATGAAATGGAGTTCTAGCGAAATAGCTATAATTTGATAGGCTGAAACATTGGAATTTGCCGAAAATAGGTCTCAAAGTGGGCGAAATCGCCGATGCGTAAATGTCATCAATACTGCTAACTTCGCAAAAGCATAATTCCGTTAGTTTTTGATCAAATCTCATAATTTTGGTGGCGTTATGATCGGAAAAAGATTCTCTCTCATTTCATAAGAAAAAATTATTTTTTTTTTTCCAAAAAAATTTCGACCCTGAGAACATGTTTCCGAGAAGGCCTGTCGACCCCCAAAGGGTTAAAATGTGAATCCAATTGAATAAGCTATTCTGAAGTTATTAATGAAAACCTTCGATGGTATAAGTGACCTGCAGCTGACAAACGGCTCTGGTATCATGCTGAGCAATATTTAAGGGTTCACCCAGCTCAAGAAACTTAAATGCAAATTTTCAATATTTTTTTTTCTTTTTGCAGTTACAGTAGTTTCAAAATTCTCTTCAGTCCTGTAAGAAAGAATATATATTATTGGAAACCCATTTGATGTAATTGGCAAATTGGCACCCACACAGCTCAAAATTGACCCTTTGAGGGTCGAGACTCCTGCTCGCAAACTTGCTCCCAGGATTGAAGAATTTAAAAAAAAAAATCTTGTGAAATGATAGATAATCTTCCTCCGAAGGTTATGAAACCAAAAGTACGAAAGTTGATGTAAAACTTATGGAATTATGCTCTCGTGAATTTAACGGTCTTGGCGATATTTACGCTTCGGCAATTTCACCCACTTTGAACCTTGTTTTGGGTCAATTCCATTGTTCCGGTCGACCAAGATCATAGCTGTTCAGCTATCGATTGAACACAAGAAATTGCCCATTTACCTATTTCAGCTACCCAATAAAGTGGTCAGAAATTACTAATTAGGTCAATTTCACACAAAATTCAAGAAAGGCCAGTTTCAAAATAAGGTCCAGAATAAATAATGTGGACATACCTGGCATTAAAATAACATTTTCCCTATTCATTAGTCACGTCTCCAGGCCTTTGCTTTTCATTTTGAATTTTTATTCACACAAAAAATAGAAGATTTACTGTTATTCAGACTACTGCATAATGGTAATAATTGTATAAATAATGTCACTACATTCGTGAGTGCATATTAGACCAGCCACTAAAATCATCTTTATTTCTGTAATATACATATCATCCATTCTATCAAATGAGACCGAGAATACAACCATAAAAATCATATGAAAATACACCGCAAAATTGCACTGCGTGTGTCAGGATTTTTTTTTTCTATACTGCGCACACTAAACACTCAGACCCATTCTCTCACATGTAGGCCTACCAACTTTCTCCCGCAAGATTGGAAGCGGAAGCCGCTAGAATTTTGACGTATTATGGGACTGACCCTGGCTTCAAAGCCGTAATATTATGGGATCGACCCCCGAAAGGGTTAATACAAACATACTTTTTTAAGATGCCCCACCATTTAGGGTTTGAGGCTGATCAGAAGAGGCATTCACTAGTTATTACAGGGGAAAAAAATTGCCCAGTAAAATTGGCTAATTGAAATTTACCAAGGAAGAGCTAGGCATTTTTTTTGGCAGTAATGGTGTCATCACGGATCATGATGACAAAGGAAGATATAAACCTGTAGACTGGAAGGAATTTGAGGAAACAAAAGATACACAGGAAGTAAAGAGAAGTGCAGACATTGCAGTGAAAAAATCAGTTAAAAAGTCAAAAGACTTTTGAGAACACTTGAAAGAATGTAATGATTTTGCTAAGAAACACTACTTGGATAATGAGTGTTTTACAGGATGCAAATGATATTTAGTATACCCAGTAAAACCAGTGTGCCAGTGATCTCTAAAAACTCACTGTCACCATCATTCAAGTTCATGAGAAGTACAAGTTCATTATTTAACTGTTCTGTTGAATCCATCGTCTTAAGTCCTTAGGAAAGAAAATACTCAGACCTGTGCACAAAACAACTGAATAAAAAGTATATTAGAGCTGCAGCTTGCAAGTGTGTTTTATATATACTTGTAACATTCATACCACTAATCTACATTCTGTTAATGATTTACTGAAATTTGAACTATGATGTATGGGCATGGGCCAGTAGGCCTGCTGCAGTGTTCCTTTTTTTTAAGGCCACAATGCACGATAACGTAGTTATTCT
>WNWK01037663.1:0-18374 GCA_009830355.1 Cherax destructor | reverse complement strand
CCCAAAAAAAAACCCCCCCCAAAAAAAAAAGGGGGGGGAAAAAAAAAAAAAAAAAAATTTTTTTAAAAAAAAAAACCCCCCCAAAAAATTTTTTTTAAAAAAAAATTGAAAAAACCCCAAAAAAAAAATTTGTAAAAAAAACCGGGAAAAAAAAAAAATTTTTTTAAAAATTTAAAAAAAGGGGCCCCCTTTTTTGGGGAAAAGGGTTTTTTTTTCCAAAAAAAGGGGGGGCCCCAAATTGAAATTTTTAAAAAAACCCAAAAAACCTGGGGGGGGCCCCCCCTTTCCCCCCTTTTTTTTTAAAAAATAAAAAAAAAAAGGGAAAAACCCCAAAAAAAAAATTTTGGGGAAAAAAAAAAAAAATTTTTTTTAAAAAAAAATTTTTTCCCCCCCAAAAAACCAAAAAAAAAAAATTTTTTCCCCCCGGGGAAAAATTTTTCCCTTTTTTTTTTAAAATTTCCCAAGCTTTTTTTAAATTTTTTTTAAAAATTTTTTTTTCCTTTTCCCCTTTTTAATTTTTTAAAAACCCCCCCTTTTTAAAATTCTTTAAAAATTTTTTTAAAAAAAAATTTTTAAACCCATTGAAAAAAAAAAAAAATTTTTTAAAAAAAAAACCCCTTTTTCCCCCTTTTTTTTAAACCCAAAAAAAAAAAATTTAAAAAAATTTTAAAGGGTTTTTTTGGTTTTTTTTTTTTTTTCCCCTTTTTAAAATTTTTTTTTTTTCCCAGCCAAAAATTTTAAAAATTTTAAAATTTTAAATTTAAAATAAAAAAATTCCCAAAAAATTTTTTAAAAAAAAAAACCCCCCCCCTTTTTTAAAAAATTTAAATTTTTTTTTTTTTTTTTTTTTAAAAAAAGGTCAAATTTTAAAAATTCCCCCCCCCCCCCAAAAATTACCCCCCCCCTTTTTTTTTTCCCCAAAAAAAAATTAAAAAAAAAAAAAAAATTCCCCTTTTTAAAAAAACCCCCTTAAAAAAAATTTTTTTTAAAACCATTTTTTTTTTTAAAAAAATTTTAAAAAACCCCCCCAAAAAAAAAAAAAAACCCCCCTTTTTCAAAAGGGAAAAAAAAAACCCCCTTTTTTAAAAAATTTAAAAAAATTTAAAAAAAAATTTTTAAACCTTTTTAAAAATTAAAAAAAAAAAAAAAAAAAACCCCCAAAAACCCCCAAAAAAAAAAAAAAAATCAAAAAAAAAAATTTTAAAACCCTTGAAAAAAAGGAAAAAAATTTTAAATTTTTTCCCAAAAAGGGGGGGGGCCCCCCCCCCCCAAAAAAAATTTTTTGGGGTTTCCCTTAAAAAAAAAAATTTTTTTTAAAAAAATTAAAGCCCCCCGGAATTCCTTCCCCCCCTTTTTTTTTTTTCCCCCTTCCCAACCCCCCCCCCTTTTCCCCAAAAAAAAAAAAATTTTGGGCCCCCCCCAAACCCTTCCCCCCCCTTTCCCCAAAAAAAAAAAATTTTAAAAAAAGGTTATTTCCAATAAAAAAATTTTTTTTAAAAATTTTTTTTAAAAAACAAATTTTTAAAAAATTTAAAAACCCCCCAAAAAAATTTCCAGGGGGGGGCCTTTTTTTCCCCGGGCCAAAAAAAATTTTTCCAAAAAAAAAATTTTAAAATTTTTTCCTAAACCCCTTTAAACCCTTTCCCCTTTAAACCTTTTTTTTTTTTCCCCCCCCCAAACCCGGGGGGGAAAAAAAAACCCCCCCCAAAACCCCAAAAAAAAGGGGGAAAAAAAAACCCCCCCTTTAAAAGGGGGCCCCCCCTTTTTCAAAAAAAACCCCCCCCCAAAAAAAAAATTCCCCCCCTTTTTTCCAAAAAACCCCCCAAAAAAAATTTTTTTCCCCTTTTAAAAAAAGGCCCCAAACTAACCCCAAACTTTTTTTTTTCCCCCCCAAAAAATTAAAAAAAAAAAAAAAAAAGGGCCCCCCAAAAATTCAAACCGAAAAAAATTAAACCCAAAAAAAAAAAATTTTTAAAAAAAACCCCCCAAAAAAAAAAATTTTTTTTTAAACCCCCCAAAAAAATTTTTTTTTTTTTTTTTTTTTTTTAAAAAATTTTTTTTTTTTTTTTTAAAATTTAAAAAATTCTTTTTTTTTTTAAAAAAAATTTAACTGGGAAAAATTTTTTTTTAAATTTTAATTTTTTAAAAAAAAACCCCCTTTTTTTTTAAATTAATTTTTTTAAAACTAATTTTTTCTCTTTTTTTTTAAAAAAATTTTTAAAAAAAATTTTAAATTTTTAAAACCAAAAAATTTTTAAAAACCCTTTAAAAAAAAAGGGAAAAAAAAAAAAATTTTTTTTGGAAAACCTTTAAAAAATTTTTAAAAAAAAAAATTTTTAAAATTTGTTTAAAAAAAAAAAATTTTTTTTAAATTTTTTAAAATCAATTGAGTTCATTGAGTATTAAAAATTTTGGGGAAAAAAAAAATTTTTTAAAAAAATTTTGGCCGGGGGGGAAGATGTCTTGGGGTTTGGGTTTGTATGGAAGGTTGAAGGTTTCCCGGAAAAATGGGGGTTTTTTGCCTGAACCAATTTTAAGGATTTTGGGTGTTTGATGGGGTCTCACCTTTTTGGTTTCCGGGGTAAAGGGCACCCTTGAATGTTTTTTGTTTTTGGTTTTTTTTGGCCTTTGGGGTATGCTTACCGCCTTCCTTGGGGTTTGGCTCTACTCTCTTCCCCCTGATCAGGAAGTGCCATCCTGGAAACCGGTTTCCTGCTGGGTTTCCGCGGGGGAGAGGCCCGGGCCTGTCGGTTTCTGGCTTTCACAGTGGGGTTTGGTAATTCTGCCTTGGTTTAAAATGTATTATGTTGATAAATAAAGTAGTTAATGGTTCACCCTTATATGTGGATGTGGTTGAACTGTTTTCTAATAACCTCTGCCTCTGTTCAAATTTGTTTTCCTTTTAGGGTTTTTTTATGGTGTATGGTAAGGGGAGTCTATTTATTCTAGGAAGGTTCAGTGGAGCCTGAGAAAATTTTAGTTTTCCATGTTTATGTCACCTTGTTGTATAACTTACAGTGAAGGGAATTTGGTGTGGGGATATGTAAAACCTCTGGAGGTTTTTTCTACCACCTTTAGGCTAAGACCTTATTTTCCACCTACCGCCGTATCCCTTTTTCCCCGAAAGACCCAAAGCTGTTTTTAAAGCTTTTTGTGATAGACTCCGTTTTTATAAGACTCCGTCGGGAGGGGGGTTTATGGGGATTATGGACTTGTTAGGGCTATTGGAACCCAGCTGTATTTGTAATTAAATAACATGAATCCCTAATTATATTGAATTAATCAAAGTACTGCTTGGGTTGAGTTTAACTTGGCCACCCTTTAAAAAACTTAAGAGCTGGATTAAACCCGATTTTCTCAATATAATAGGTTATATAAATAATGCACACATTTTATTAAGTAATAATTATAAGTTGCATGTCTCATTGTAATAACATAAGATATGTTGAGAGATGTGCAAAGTGATGTGTTCTTGTTTGAGGGGAGGAGCTTAGAGAGACTTGTTTTCCCACAATCCCTCCTGGAGAAAAACATGGCGGCTGGAGTGAGCTGGTGTTGTAGGTGCTGATTTTAACTTGGCTTCAGGGCTGAATGAGTGCCCAAAAGGTAATGGGGAGGGTTGTAGATCGATGTTACTATGACATTCAGTGATCTTCAGTGTATCAAGACACTGGAGGGTTAAGAAATGTTGAGAAAAAGAGAGTTGAAGGTGGCAGCTGAGCCATGTGCTTTGGGAAAGGCTGATTATATGTTTAGGAGGAGACCTGATATTATAATATAGTGGACCGACTTACATTTTTCATTCGAATGTGTCAGTGCATTACCAAACAATTTATCTCATAAGAAATGATGAAAATAGACTATCTTTTAACCCCAAATTACACTTACAAAAGCATTAAATCAACCATAAAGTGTGTTTGGACATCAATCGGTCCACTGCTTAATATAGTCTATTTTTATAAGTTGTTTAAATAACCTTTGAGAGGAATGTGAAAGGACCAATAAGTTTTCAGATGCAGCAGCTAAACCTGAGTAAGTATCTTTTAGCCTATAAATGTCCTCCTTTTACCCTAAGACTTTTAAGTAAATACCCTATGCTAGTACATGTAGAACCTTGATGATAAATAGGGGAAAATAACATAACAGAGAAGAGAACAGAGAAGATGTTATTTTAGTGCCAGGAATGTCTGCCTTGTTTATTCTGGACCCTATTTTGAAATTAGCATCGTTTGAAATTTTTGTGGAATTGGCCAAATTGCCATTTTCTGACTACCATTTTGGGTAGTTGAAATTGGTAAATAGGTGGTTTCTTGTACTCAATTGATAGAAGAAATGGAGTTCTAGCGAAATAGCTGATTTTAGTGGACTGGAACATTGGAATTGGCCAAAAATAGGGCTCAAAGTGGGCGAAATCGCCGATGCGTAAACATCTTGGAGACCAATAACTTCGCGAGAGCATAATTCCGTGAGTTTTCATTCAAATTTCATACTTTTGGTGTCGTTATGATCAGAAAAAGATTCTCTATCATTTCATAAGAAAAAATTATTATTTTTTCCAAAATATTTTCGACCCTGAGAACGTGTTTCGAGAAGGCCTGTCGACCCCCAAAGGGTTAAGAACATAAGAATGGAGGAACACTGCAGAAGGCCTACTGGCCCATACAAGGCAAGTCCTTATCAAAACCACCACTACCTAAGAATTTACTCCCGTACTCACGACACTAATCAAACCCAGCCCCTCCCACTCATATATTTGTCCAATCTCTTTTTAAAGCCACCCAAGGTCCTAGCCTCTATCACCCTACTCGGAAGATTGTTCCACGCATCTACAACTCTGTTCGAAAACCAGTACTTGCCTATGTCCTTTCTAAATCTATATTTATCCAATTTAAATACGTTATTTCTGGTTCTTACTTGGTTCGATAATAATGATAATGTTTGTGCGGTTATTGTGTTGCATACAACGAGTGTATATATGTACATTGCACCTTACTTTGGTCTCACAGGCCACATAAGTTATGTAAATAAATAAAATAGTGAAAAAACAAGAAATCTACAAATGAAAGAAAACAAAAGTTTACTGAGTGAGCGGCATTCGCCGCTGTTGCCATACGCGGCTCATTTTCTGCCAACTTTACGCCTCCATATCTCGGTAAATACTGATCGCAAAATATTCTATAGGTGGATGATGAAGCGCTTTGTGTTGGAAACTGCTGTGTCAGTGTGCCTTGACACCAACACTCACTGCTGTGTCAGTGTGCCTTGACACCAACACTCACTGCTGTGTCAGTGTGCCTTGACACCAACACTCACTGCTGTGTCAGTGTGCCTTGACACCAACACTCACTGCTGTGTCAGTGTGCCTTCACACCAACACTCACTGCTGTGTCAGTGTGCCTTCACACCAACACTCACTGCTGTGTCAGTGTGCCTTCACACCAACACTCACTGCTGTGTCAGTGTGCTTACACCAACACTCACTGCTCATGTGCCTACACCAACACTCACTGCTGTGTCAGTGTGCCTTCACACCAACACTCACTGCTGTGTCAGTGTGCCTTCACACCAACACTCACTGCTGTGTCAGTGTGCCTTCACACCAACACTCACTGCTGTGTCAGTGTGCCTTCACACCAACACTCATCTCAGTGCTGGTGTCAGTGTGCCTTCACACCAACACTCACTGCTGTGTCAGTGTGCCTTCACACCAACACTCACTGCTGTGTCAGTGTGCCTTCACACCAACACTCACTGCTGTGTCAGTGTGCCTTCACACCAACACTCACTGCTGTGTCAGTGTGCCTTCACACCAACACTCACTGCTGTGTCAGTGTGCCTTCACACCAACACTCACTGCTGTGTCAGTGTGCCTTCACACCAACACTCACTGCTGTGTCAGTGTGCCCCTTGCAGGCACCCAACACTCACTCTGGCTCAGTGTCCTTCCACCAACCACTGACTGACCTAGTGTCAGGTGCCATTGAACCAACACTCACTCTTGTCAGACATACAGAGTGCCTCCTTCACCAACCACTACTGACCTTGGGTACACGAGTTCACATAGCAGATAATTGTACATATGAGTTAAATACTAAGATCCTTTAAATAAGTCACCTGACTAGTTTTTCAGGTTATCCTAAACGTTACATATATTATATAATCTATGACATATTCTGTATTTAGGAACACCTGAAAAAGCTTACTCAAGGTCATGTGCATTGTATAATTATTCAGGTATACCAAATACTTATTATATTTATCAAATAATAGCAGCATATGGGGTTACCTAGGATAACCCAAACCAGCATTCAAAAGGTCTGTACCATATGGTATAATGTACATGGGACATATGGTACCATTGTACCATATACCATTGAGATATGGTACCATTGTACCATATGGTACCATTGTACAAAAATGGTACCATTGTACAATATGGTACCATTGTACCATATTAAATTTTACCATATATATTGCTGATATTTTCTTTAACGCTGCATCAGAGAAAACAATGTTTACTCTCCACCCAACTCGCCACTCGATAGCATATAAACATTGTATCAATATTTATATGCTATATGATATGTAACATGTTTCTTATATAATTTTGAAGAAAATATCATAGATGGAGTAATGAAAATGTCTATATTAACCTAAAATAAGACATTTGTTTGAGCTTGTTGTGGGAAGTAACCTGGCTGATTTGTGTGGGAAGTATCCTGCCTGGTGTGGGAGTACTTGCCTGTGTGAGGAAGTACCCTGCCTGGTGTGGGAAGTACCCTGCCAGGTGTGGGAAGTACCCTGGCTGATTTGTGTGGGGAAGTACATTGCCTGGTGTGGGAAGTACCCTGCCTGGTGTGGGAAGTACCTAGCTGATTTGTGTGGGGAAGTACCCTGCCTGGTGTGGGGAAGTACCCTGCCTGGTGTGGGAAGTACCCTGCCTGGTGTGGGAAGTACCTGCCTGGTGTGGGGAAGTACCTGCCTGGTGGAGAAGTACCCTGCCTGGTGTGGGGAAGTACCTGCCTGGTGTGGGAAGTACCCTAGCTGATTTGTGTGGGGAAGCATTGCCTGGTGTGGGAAGTACCCTGCCTGGTGTGGGGAAGTACCCTGCCTGGTGTGGGAAGTACCCTGCCTGGTGTGGGGAAGTACCCTGCCTGGTGTGGGAAGTACCCTGTCTGGTGTGGGGAAGTACCCTGCCTGGTGTGGGAAGTACCCTGTCTGGTGTGTTCTTTCTTGAATTCTATCGTGTTTCTCGCATTCTTTAGCAAAGAGCTGACACTAGGAGCTTTCTTTGGGCCCATGGTGGCTTATTTAGTTATAAGAAGGGCGTTGGGTGGTGGGTTGGTCACTCGCTGGTAAACAATGGCACACTGACGATGTGGTGTTTATGTGCCCAGGCGGCTGGGAGGCCACACAGATGCGTTTCAGACGACCGGCGATTTTCAAGGAAAGGGACGATTTTCAAGTTGATTTTTTGCCAAAAAAGTGTACGTTTTTCAAATTCGCCGATTCTCAAGGGAGAAGATTTTCAAGGGTCCACTGTATATCTAAATATTATTGTAAATTGCTGACATTGTACCAGATGGTACATAAGAGCCATTAAGGATATATGTGCCTTCAGCACAATAATATTGTTTGAGAGAGAAGTGTAGGAGCAACCTCCTAATTAATATCTTAATGAATATCCTGATCATATGTATATTGATTTACTTTGATACCATAGACATTTTATCTTTGTTAATAAATATGTTAAATTTAATTCTTTGGTTAGTACCCTATCAGTTGAAATCCTATGATACTATTGAATATGTCGGATAACTGGACCAGGATGCTGACTTTGTTGCAAAAGCCCAGTAACAGGCTGAATGCTAGAGGGGCATTCCTTTCTAGTGTTCAATGGAGATGTCTACTTCTAATAGATATCGCATCTTTTTAACACCACACAACATGAGAGTTAGCCTGCCTTTTCCTCCTGAGTAATGAAGGTCCTGTTTGGCATTTTCTTCCAAAACAGGCCTGTTTCATCACAATTAAACACTTGTTGGGGTTCAAAATTTTTAGTGTCTACGAACCCCTTGAATTCCTGCACAAATTTTTCAGCTGCACGTTTGTCTGAGCTGGCTGCCTCACCATGCCTCACAACACTGTGTATACCACTACGTTTCTTAAATCACTCAAACCAGCCTTTGCTGGCTTTAAAATCACTCGCATCACCACTGGTTCCAGGCATTGTCTTGACAAGATCTGCGTGCAACTGCCTTGCCTTTTCACAAATTATCGCCGTGGAAATACTATCACCCACTATCTGTTTTCCATTGATCCACACCCACAACAACTTCTCAACCTCATCCACTGTTTTCAATCTATTTTTCGTTAACATATCAACACCTTTTGCAACATTAGCTTCCTTGATTTCTTTTCTCTTTGAAAGGCTAGAGGTGATAGTAGATGTGTTTTTGTTGTACATCCTGGCAAGCTCACTCACACGTACGCCACTCTCATATTTTTCTAAATCTCCTCCTTCACTTTGATGGAAGGAAGCTTCTTTGTTCCCATGGTGACTTATTTCACAGTGACAATCACTAAACCAGCAATAAACAGAATAAATTTATTGTGAAATGTTTGAAAGAGCACGCTGGGTAATGTTCTCTCAATGGTAAACAACGCTAGACTGGCATCCTGCGCGGCGAGACGCGCAAGCGCGGGCAGGCAGACAGGTCTGGTACGGACCAATAGACGAGGGAAACATTGACCGAAAAAAGCGCTCGAAACTCGAAATCACCGATATTCGGAATCACCGAAACACGAGGGACCATTGTAAAGTGGTACACCAAGTTTCGTACAGCTCCCAACTCGAACAATTATGTAAGTGTATTATTGTAAGTGCTTTTGTAAGTGTATTTTTGGGGGTTTGAAATGGACTAATCTGATTTACATTATTCCTTATGGGAACACATTCGTTCGGTAACGGCACTCGAACAGCCTTCTCAAACGAATTATAGTGGAACCCTAAGTTTCGAACTTAATCTGTTCCAGGAGCTAGTTCTAAACTCGAAACGTTCGAAACTCAAAGCAATATTTCCCATAAGAAATAATGTAAATACAATTAATCCGTTCCAGAAACACAAAAATATTAAAAAAAAAAATACATTTTATAAAGATTAATTATAGTTTTACATACACACAACAATCATACATAGTACAGTTATTAATAAATAAATACAAACATTGAAATAAACATATAAAATAACATTTTTACTTACCTTTATTGAAGATTGTTGATGGCATCTGGAAGACAGGGAGGAGGAGTTTGGGAGTGAGGGCTTAGTGTTTGGAAGGGAAATCCCCCTCCATAAGGACTTCAGGTAACAAGTCCCTCTCTGAGGCTACTTCTTTTTCTTTTAACCCTTTGGGGGTCGACAGGCCTTCTTGGAAACGTGTTCATAGGGTCGAAAAATATTCGGGAAAAAAAAAATTTATTTTATCTTATGAAATGACAAAGTTTTGTTTTCTAAATCTAAATGGCTAAACAAAAAAATTTTGCGATCAATACTTACGGAGATATGGAGGCTTCAAGTTGACCAAAATTGAACCGCTGACAGCAACATCGGTGACTTCCGGTTAGCCGGTAATAACTTTTTTTTTTTCTACTTTTTTCTTTTATTTTTTAATATTTTATTTTTCAAGTAACTTTTATGTCCTGTGAGACCAATATAAACCATATTTTGTATATATACCTTGTATACCTTGTAGTATACCTTGTATACTACACAATAACTGCTGGCTGACTGGCTGACCAGCTGGCTGGCTGGCTAGCTGACCAGCTGGCTTGCTGATCAGCTGGCTGGCTGGCTGGCTAGCTGACCAGCTGGCTGGCTAGCTGGCTGGCTGAACAGCTGGCTGGATGGATGGCCAGTCAACTGGCTGGCTTGCTGGCTGACCAGCTAGCCGGCTGGCTTGCTGACCAGTTGGCTGGCTGGCTGGCTTGCTAGCTGACCAGCTGGCTGGCTACCTTGCTGGCTGACCAGCTAGCCAGCTGGCTGGCTGGCTGGCTGGCTGACCAGTTGGCTGGCTGGCAGGCTGGCTGACCAGCTGGCTGGCTGGCTAGCTGACCAGCTGACTGGCTGGCTACCTGACCAGCTGGCTGGCTGAACAGCTGGTTGCATGGATGGTCAGCCGGCTGGCTGGCTGTGTCTCTATCTCACAGGAACACATAAATACAATTATACATAGTGTAAATTACCTAGGATACACGTGAGAAAATGATAAGAATAATAATAATAATAATTATTATTATTATTATTATTATTAAAGGAAGGTGTGTCAGTCTTATCACTAATCTAATTACAAAAGTGACATTTGAAGAGGGGTGATGGTCCTCTTATCTTATTTATTATCACTAAACTAATTACTGTTGACATTTGATGCCTTCGCCTGCCTGCCTCAACGCCTGCCTGCCTCAACCCCTGCCTCCCTCCCTCCCTGCCACTCTCCCTGCCTTCCTCCCACCCTCCATGCCTGCCTCCCTGCCATGCCAGCCAGCCAGGGGTTAGCCTCATCTTATCAAGAGTGATGACATTTGACAAATGAGGAACACTGCCTTCGCCTCCCTGCCTGAACCCCTGCCTCCCTCCCTCCCTGCCACTCTCCCTCCCTGCCAGCCAGCCAGCCAGCCAGGGGTTAGCCTCATCTTATCAAGAGTGATGACATTTGACAAATGAGGAACACTGCCTTCGCCTGCCTGCCTCAACCCCTGCCTCCCTCCCTCCCTGAAACTCTCCCCTGCCTCCCTCCCACCCTCCCTGCCTGCCTGCCTCCCTGCCAGACAGCCAGGGGTTAGCCTCGTCTTATGAAGAGTGATGACATTTGACAAATGAGGATACTCAGCCTTCCCTTTATTTGTTTTCACTGTTTTATCTGCCTGTCTGTCTGTCTGTCTCAGAGACAGTCACTATTGAACCAACACTGCCACATCTGAGTCCTGATATATTATTTGCCAGTCTGGATATTTTTGGGCTATCCTAGGTAATTTACACTATGTATTTATCCTAGGTTATTTACACTATGTATTTATGTGTACCTGTGTGACAGCCAGCTAGCTAGCTAGCCAGCCAGCCAGCCAGCCTTCCCCCCACTGTCTTCCCCAACCCCCCACTGCCTTCCCCACCCACCCCTCTGTCTTCCCCACCCACCCCACTGTCTTCCCCACCCACCCCACTGTCTTCCCCACCCACCCCACTGTCTTCTCCACCCACCCCACTGTCTTCCCCACCCACCCCACTGTCTTCCCCACCCACCCCACTGTCTTCCCCACCCACCCCACTGTCTTAACCACCCACCCCACTGTCTTCCCACATTCCCACTCCCCACTGCCTTCCCCACTCCCCCACTGTCTTCCCCACTCCCCCCACTGCCTTCCCTACCACTCACATTGCTGGAGTGAGGTATTCCTTACTGCATGGCTTGGTGACAAAGGTGTACTGAATTACCACTCCCACAATGCAATGCGGGAGCATAGATTTTTTTTCCTACTGCGCACACTTACCACATAGACCCATTCTATCATATGCAGGCTTACCAGCTTTCTCCCCCTAGATTTGAAGCCGCTAGAATTTATGCGTACTAGTACGGCACCAACCCCTGCTTGTAAAACGTACTAGTACGGCACCGACCCCGAAAGGGTTAATGCCACTAGGACCAGCTTGAGAGTCACTGGACCCCTGTTTCGAAAAATAGCTGTCAAGAGTTCTCTGTTTCTGGCGCCTCTTTAACCCTTTGGGGGTCGACAGGCCTTCTGAGGAAAGTGTTCCTGGGGTCGAAAAATATTCGGAAAAAAAAAAAATTTTTTATTCGTATGAAATGATAGTTTTTTTTTCTGAATCTAAATAGCTAAACAAAAAATTTTTGCGATCAATACTTACGGAGATATGGAGGCTTCAAGTTGACCCAAAATGAACCGATGACAGCAACATCGGCGACTTCCGGTTGGCCGGTAATCTTTTTTTTTTTTTTTTTTTTAAGTTTTCTTCTTATGAATTTTTTTTTTTTTTAAATAACTTTTATGGACTGTGAGACCAATATAAGTGCTGTTTTTCAAATATTCACTCGCTATTTCTTATAAAATAATGCCACAAAATTTGTTATCACTAGTTTGTTTACAAAACATATTTACAACAATGTACAATTATGTACTGTATATAACTATTGTTCAATCATATATATATACACATATTGAGTCACTGCACATGTTTCTAGAAGTTCTGCAGCCTGTGGAAGTCTCTGAAACATGGTTCCATGCACAGTGGTGTTTCACATTCCACACACATAAAACAAGTGTCTTTGCGTTGCTGTGGGCGTCTTTTTGTATGTGCACAGACATAACACCTCTTCTGAGCCTTTTTCTTGCAAGCAGTAGCAGGCAGTTTTGTTAGGAAGTGTTCACCACCAAGCCTCAGACGAGAGGGTAGTTGTTGGTAATTTCGTGGGCGGTTTTCTATTGCAGGTGGTGTTTCTTGGTACTTGGTGATTATTTGCCTGATAACAGACAAACAAAATTCACCATATGGTGGTTTGTTTGTGGTCTTCAACTTATAAACATTATAAGCATTGAGCATGGAAATGTCCAGAATGTGAAAAAAGAGTTTTATGTACCACTTATAACTCTTTCTAACACAATCAGCAAACCCAATCTGCATATCACATTTGTCCACTGAACGCATATTGAGAGTGTAGTCCATCACAGCTGCAGGTTTTAGAATGGGTTCATCGGTCTCTCTATTCATCCTGCCACTGTCTGCCATTTCATTAGGGTGAATTGATGACAACAGTGTGACATCTCGTTTGTCATGCCACCGAAATGCCATGCTATCATTGGCAGCAAACGCCTGCACCTCACCTGTACGAGTGCCTGCACTGAACCTAGGCATATGCTTACGATTTGCACGCACTGTACCGCACACATCTGTCAAGTTCACTCGCAAAAAATTACTGAGGGGAGGGGCTTGTGTACCAGTTATCAGTATATAATATATGCCCCTTGCCATGATATGGTTCCATCATTGTTCTAACCACATCACCAGAGATACCCAGTAACTTCCTGGTATCTTTCAATGTATTACTTCCAGTGTACACAATAATATCCAATACAAGACCACTGTAGCAATCACAAAGCACAAACAACTTTATACCAAAGTGTTTCCTCTTGCTTGGTATATACTGCTTGAATGACAGTCTACCTTTGAACAGAATCAGTGACTCGTCAATAACAAGCTTCCTGAAGGGATAAAAATACATATTGAACTTCTCTTTCAGATACAGAAACACATTCCTAATCTTATATTACCTGTCGGTTCTGTCAGGCCTGGTTTTGTCTGAAAAATGCAACATGCGTAGAAGTAGCACAAATCGATTCACTGGTATAATATCACTGAAAGCTGGTGTTGCAATCAATCTGTCTGTTGACCAATATGATTTGATACGGTGCTTATAGACATGCGGCATAAGCATTATTGTGGCAAAGAAAAGATACATCTCTGCCACAGTTGTCTCCTTCCACTGGTGTAGACGTGATTTTGGTGAAAGAATCGTGTTTGCCATTGTGTAATCGAAGTATCTGTTGCTTTCTCTGATAATAATGTCTATCAGGGGTTCTTCAAAGAATAACTGGAAACATTCCAGTTCAGTGGCCTCCCCCACAAGCTCCCCCTTCACTGGCTTCACCCCAGATAATCTATCAGGTATGACGAATGATCCAGATACACTAAAGTCATACATCATCAAATTAATCAATGAAAATATGGACCAACGTAAAGCACTTCAACTACAAGATACCAGGATGACACAACTTGAAAACAAAATCCTCAGCCTTGAACAAAAGTTAACAACAACTGGAATGACTGATTTTGGCAAAACCCTCCAAACTGTCATTAATAGCCACACTGAACAGATAACATCTATAAACACAAAGGTTGAGGAAGCAGTAAAGGAGTGGAAGAACAACATGGATAACCAGTTTAATGACTACCTTGCACTACAAGAGGACAAAACCGAGCAAGATAAGTTATCAGACGCAGTAATAGTGAACAGTCCATTCTTTCCCAGTGATATGACCCAAGCAAACAGTAAAGACATTACTTTACAGATCATCAAAGATCAAATAAACATAAATGTACCAGTGACAGATATAAAAGAAGCACGATTACTAGGTTCCCATGGTAGAAAAAGTGTTATGCTTAGATTCACCACACATGATGGGAAAACAGATCTAATTAGATCATCTATTAACCCTTTGACTGTCGGAGACCCCTTTCTGAAACTGTCATTCTATGTCGGGAAATATTCGAAAAAAAAAAAATTATTTTTTCTTACCAAAATGTTAGGATTATTTTGCTGATTGTTTTAAGCCTAAAAAAAAAATTTTGCCATCAGTACTTACCGAGATATGGAGGCGTAAAGTTGGCACAATTTGAGCTGCGTATGGCAACATCGGCGAATTCCGCTGACTCGGTAAACTTCTGTTTACTTCCATTCGTAGATTTCTTGTTTTTTTCACTATTTTCTTTTTTTATGTAACTTATGTGGCCTGTGAGACCACAGTAAGGTGCAATGTATATATATACACTCGTTGTTTGCACCACAATAACTTCACAAACAATGGTATGTTTATATTGTTTACAAAACTTGTTTACACAAACAACGACAAAAAATGTTCATTACTATTGTTCTATAATATATATACATATGTACACTCACTGAACACTTTCCTAGAACTCCTGCAGCTTGTGGAACTCTTTGAAACATGGGTATAAGCACAGTGGTACTTTACACTCTCACACATAAAACGAGTGTCTCTGCGTGTTTGTGGGCGTTTTGTGGAATGTTTACAGACAAAACACCTCTTCTGAGCATTTTTCTTGAGAGTAGTAGCAGGCACTTGTATGGGGTAGAGATCACCAGGCCTCATACGAGAGGGCATGTGTTGATAATTTCGTGGGCGCTGGTCTATTGCAGGTGTTGCTCCTTGGTATTTCAATATTATTTGTCTGATGACTGACAAACAAAATTCACCATATTTGGGTTTGTTGTTGGTCTTCAACTTGTACATGTTATAAGCATTCAGCATGGAAATGTCAAGAAGATGGAAAAGAGTTTTATGTACCACTTATAACTTTTGCGTACAAATCAGCAAACCCAATCTGCATGTCACATTTGTCCACTAAGTGCATATTGAGGTTGTAGTCCATCACAGCTGCAGGTTTTAGAATGGGTTCATTGGTCTCTCTATTCTGTCTTCCACTGTCTACCATTTCATGTCTGTGAACTGATGTCAACAATGTGACATCACGTTTGTCTTGCCACCGAAATGCCATGATATCATTGGCAGCAAACACCTGCACTTCACCTCTACGAGTGCCAGCGCAAACCTAGGCATATGTTTACGATTTGCACGCACTGTGCCACAAAAGTATGTCATGTTCACTCGCAAGAAATCACTGAGTAAAGGGCTCGTGTACCAGTTATCAGTATATAATATATGCCCTTACCAAGATATGGTTCCATCATTGTTCTAACCACATCACCAGAGATACCCAATAACTTCATGGTATCTCTTAATGTATTACTGCCAGTGTACACAATTAGATCCAGAACCAGACCACTTTTGCAATCACACAGTACAAATAACTTTATACCAAAGCGTTTCCTCTTGCTTGGTATATACTGCTTGAATGACAGTCTGCCTTTGAACAAAATCAAAGACTCATCAATAACAAGCTTCCTAAAGGGGATAAAAATACATACAACACTTTTGTTTCAGGTACATGAACACATTCCTGATCTTATATAACCTGTCGTTTCTGTCAGGCCTGGTTTTATCAGAAAAGTGAAGCATACGCAACAGTATCAAAAACGATTCACTGGTATAATATCACTAAAACCTGGGGTTGAAACCAGGCGTTCTGTCACCAGTATGGTGACAGTGCTTATAAACATGTGGCATAAGCATTATTGTGGCAAAGAACAAGTACATCTCTGCCACAGTTGTGTCCTTCCACTGGTGTATCCGTGAATTTGGTGAAAGAAATGTGTTTGCCATGGTGTACTCATAGTATGTGTTGCTTTCCTGACAATAATGTCCATCAGGGGTTCATCGAAGAATAACTGAAAGCATTCCAGTTCAGTAGCATTGTTCCCAAGTGTACACGATGGCCGTATTCCACTTTGTGCTTCATCAAAGTCATGGGGATTGGGAACAAAATTGTCACCTTGCTGCCAATCCCAGATGCGGTCTGCTGGTGCATACTGGATATTGACAGGTGGTTGTGGTTGTGCAGGTTGTGGTTGTGCAGGTTGTGGAAGTGTTAGGGTGGTTGTGCTGAGTTAGCAGCGTGGGTAGCAGCGTGGCCCGCTCGTGGTGGCACATGACTCATGCCACCGCCAACACCACCACCTGCCCCACGACATTACGCATCCCCATTGTAACAATATCGTCATCTTCATTATCAATTATTGGTGTAGGGCCAAGAGATGTATCCGAGATTTACTCCTTTTCCTTGGAATAGCATATGGCACACTACCAGAACGCATGTTGCGTCGTACATACTGCCGCTTCACTGGGGAATAATCTCCCCCACTGTCGTCACTAGAACTGCTTTCAATAACTTTGAAATCACTGTCATCATCACTTACACTGCTCACATCAGAGTCTTCTACACGGGAAATAGTTTCCTTTCGTTCTCGTACAGGTGAATGTGAATGAGACGGCCCAGCACCAGAGGTGGAAGGCTGTGGGTCATCTGGGTTTTCATCACTAATTATGTTATCCTGGGCACTGCTTTTGGTCACACCCTCTTGAAAACCATGGAATTCACTTTCACTGGCACTTCCATCGCTGTTAGAACTATCACTTGGGAAGAGAAGGCCTCCACCCGCCGGGAGTGAGGTACTTACCGCCAGGCATGGTGAACAAGGACTACAAACATGGCGTCCATCAATGCACCACTGGTTCCCGATTTTTTCATACTTCGCACACCCACCACGCAGACCCATTCTCCCCATGTAGGCCTATCAGCTTTTCCGCTTCATTTGAAGCCGCTAGAATTTAGGCGTATAAATACGTCCGAAACATTGGCTCAAGACGTAAATATACGTCCGAAACAGTCAAAGGGTTAAAGCCAGGAAACAAGTATTCATTAATGAGTGTCTGACCAAAAACGTCAGAACCTCTGGTATAGAATCAGAAGACTTAAGCGAGAGAATAATGATAAAATCCACCAATGTTTCACCCGGATGGAAAATTCTAGTGAAAAACAAGTGTAGGTCAGTTGTATACTATCACAAATGAGAATGAACTATCAAGATTCCTTAGGGATGCAAATATAACAGAGACTGTATAAACACAATGTCCAATACCAAACCCCTACGTATAGTGTAGTGTATGTTTTGCCCATCTACCTCATTTAAGTATTTGTCTATCCGCCATACAGTAGGAGCTGCCAGAAGGACCGGTTTTTATCTCCAACACGCAAGTTATACTTTTGTACCATACCGATCATTATTATTACTCTGTTTAATCATCTTCCAGTGATCTGTCTCGCGTAACCCAGAAAATCCCTACAGGATTCATTAAATAAGTGACACTGGATCTCGTCAGATCCAAGAAATAAGGGAACCATTGACTGGATTCAAAACTGGTATCCGAGTCCGGATTCAATAAGCGGACGGAGTTTTAGGGGACCTTATCAAACACCCAAACAATAACAGTAAGAATAACTTTTACGAGGTAAGATTGTCCAACACTTACACATGCAAATAAAATAGATACGATACAAATAGACGGATCACCCCTTCAGGGAACCTATTAGTAGAATATACAGTAAAGCAACCAACAAAAATCAATCATGAAACCCTGTGTAATATGCAACCAAACAAGCAAACGTTCCTCTGCATGGATTACATGCATCTTTTGTGGTAAATGCTGCCACGCCCTTGTGTAGGCATTCAAGACTCTACCACCCGAGATATTAAACAAGGAAGTGTTTTGGGTATGTCCAAATGAGACCGAACTGTGGAATAAAACCACATCGATATTAAAAGATGACAACACCAAATCGGACTTCATAAAAACATGACAGCTTTCTATAACAGTTGGGACAGTAAAAATCAGGGCCAGATGGTGCTACCACCCCTGGTACAGATGTTGAAATGATACCCAATATATTTAAGAATGGAGAAATAAATGATGGTGACCTGAAGAGGGACAGTAGCTCTAGTGAAATAAATGACGGGAAACAGGTGTAGACAAGGAACACACAAAACAGTGGTACAAACTAGCAATACCACGGTAGATAGTAAACAAGGGGATGCCCAGGAAATAC